>JAFIDM010120290.1:16836-36950 GCA_023159025.1 Thereuonema tuberculata | reverse complement strand
ATATGCACCTTTCAAAGAATAATTAAAACTGAATAAATTCTGTTTCTCAAATGAAAACGTTGAGACAATGAAAGTTTAACGCCCCGATGGTTGTTCCCCTGTTTCCCGGCCAATAAGCAGATGTCCTCCTAGACATCATTGTGTCTTCCGAGTCAGATGACATCACTATGGAGGGGGCAGAATACCTGGGAAAGGACAGTGAAAAAGGGAGAAAACAGAGTGTGGAGCGAAGCTGAGAAGTGCTCAGGAAGCACCTTAGTGCGGGCGGCAAGTGATATTCGCCGCCTGCTCAATATCCGCCTCTACCAGAGCACTGATATCATTTGCATACCCGAGCAATCGTTGCGTCTTGAGAACGTTCTTCAGAAGTCTCCGGATCAGCGAAACAACCGTGCTTTTCCTCGAAGAAATGAATAGCAGCAAGAGGCGCCTCCGGAAAGTAATGTCCCACCTAGGTTTGCATCCCGAGGACTGTGGTTGCGTTTGAAAAGGAGCGTTCTTCCAATCCAAGGGTGTGCAAACTGCATCACCGAAAAGTCCGCAGCAAAAGTGAATCCTACGATCTTATTTGGACCCTGCACCATCAGGAACTGCTCTTCGACTAAAATGCAAGAGTAAAGACTGAATTGCAACTCTCACCTTCGTCCTTCGAGAACTGTCCTGAACAATGTGAATTTTATGTGTAAATTCTGAACTATACAAGCGCGCGTGAAATTGCCATTAGGCAAAACGACACTCATTTTCTTTCAGGACCTTTTTGTTCGTAATTTAATATTTTTTATCGTGTATTATCAGCTTCGCTTTTTGACAACCCCGGGATAAGGTATATTTATATATTTATCTCTTTAACTATCTATCCTCCCTGTGCACATTTACTTGTAAATTTATTTATATTTTCCTTTATTAAATCTGTTATCTTTATTTTCTAAATTAGTTATCATGCATTGTCTATTTTATCTTGATTCACCAATCTAGCACTGGTTTTCTTTGTTAATTGACCCCTGCACCCGCAAGCATTAGAAGAGAAACCCCTACGTCAATAGGGGAGTTCTCCCTAGCAAAGTTCTTCTCGAATGGGCCAGAAGAGTGGCGCGGACCTTGTTTACAAACAAGTCCCTTCTTAGTCGCTTCACAGGGAAGCACCGACTCCCCTTATTTAATCCTTTTCTTAATTTCTAAAGTTAACTGACTAGGTTTCGGGCCCAGCACCATGAAGTTAATCTAACTTAATTAAAGGATTTCACTGCGCAGACTCCCTTAACCCTCTCCTTACATGTGCGCTTGTTAAACCACGGCAAAGTGTTACAAAGTTTTTTCAGAATCTTATCGAATACATTCAAAATGATGTGTGATGATGGCGTTACTAGTTGTAAGTCAAAGTATTAGGAATGGAGTAAGTAGAATCCGTGTAAATTAGAATTTAATTTAATTTTGATTTCAGCATTTCTGGAAGCAAATGTTGTAGTTTGTTGTTCTCCTACTTCCACCATATTTAAGTCAGCCTGTTTTCTGTTAGATTATCTTGACATTATTCATATTATTGTTAGTACTCTATGAGTTGATCTAAATAATCAACCTGTATTGTTAAAATCTCCATTTTTATTATTTGCATATAAATATAAATATTCTTTAAAGGAAAATAAATTGACTATAGAACACAATATCAGTTCCTCGATCATTATACTTCGTTCGTATACATTTAATCAATATTCGTTATTATAATCAATATTAATGAATAAATTGCAAATTGGCTGCTTTTAAAAATACTAATTGTATTTATCTTTATTTTTTGTATTTTAGCTTTGGTTTGAAGAATTATAAAACCTATTTAGCCAAAAAGGAATACTACATGTCTCTATAATTACCTGAATGAAGCATTTGGAGAAATCGCTGATGAAATCTCCTCTTGGAGAGGAAACTAGTTCGATGTAAAGTTTTTTAAAAGTTTTTTAATGTGTATTAAATTTTTAATCAAGTGCATAGGCTTTGTGTTTGTTTTTTTTACAGTAAAGAACGGTGCACGTAAAGTTTTATTTATTATTAAAGCATTTGGAGTTATTCTAAAAAACTATTCATTGGGAATCAGTTTCAGTTTTAGAAATAAAAGCTATTTTTTTTAAATTGTTGTTTTCTTTTCTCTATTTCTCTCTTTTTTAATCTGTTATCTGATAATAGTTTTATGACTGTTACCTTGATCCCATTCCTAATCAATCTTAAGATTAATTTGAATAAAGTCTTTGAATATTAAAATTACAGAGAAGAATTAACCAAGAAAAGATTAAAATATAAAATCATATTAAATCGTATTAAATAATTGTATTCTTATTTATAACTTTTTTGGGGGGTTTATATAATGTTAGTAAAATGATTTTTGTAATTATTTTCTCAAACTCAATAAATATCATGCAATTGAAAAGAAAAAAAAATGCTGTTGCTTAACAATGCAGAATGAATATTAAAATTCTATTTTTTACTGGATTATTAAAATTAGAAGATTCATTCATGATTTTAAATAATAAAAACTGTGACACGTTTATCGACTTTTTTGTTGCAAAACTTAATGTAAAAATTGTCTTCAAAAACTTATGGTGAACTAAGTTTTCAGAAGGAATATTTTGCTTGAATTTTAGAATACCACTATACATTGATATTTAGTTAAATTCTATCTCTAAATCTCCAAACGAAATGTTTTTATTTTATTTTTTATTTTTTTAGAAATACCTTTTACATTCCAAAGGGGTAAGGTGATTATCTTCAGCAAAATTCTATTTCATGAAAAATAAAGTGAGTTACTTCTCTGAAATAATTTCTGTTGGACTGAGTTTTTGGCACTGTGAAGAAAGACGACAGATATTAGAGAATAAAATAGCATTATTCCATCTACTAAATACAAATATAATAGACAAACTTCAATTCAGTTACCATGAAGAGAAGTAGTTCAGTGCAGTTATGCAATTTTGGGACTAAACCTGGACATTAATAATATCTAAAATTCCTTTTGAGGGGTTGTATAGTGGGGTCCCCTGAACCCAAAACTCTGGCCCCTATTAAATCCGAGGTCGGCTTTAGGAGAAACCCGGCATTTTAGAAAAAGGCCGCCAATGCACGTAGTTGCAGTCGTATTCAAGCTATAGCGAACAAACAGTATCTCAATTTAAATCCTAAAATAATCAAAATGTAAAGCATAAAATTTGCTAAAAAAAAAAAAAGAAAAAAAAGAAAAAGATTCTTATAAATTTTCAAATAACTATAATGATTAGGCAGATAAACTTAAGAAACGTAAGAATACAGTTGAAATTTCGCTACTAACTTTTGCTTATATTAAATAGTGGGTTAACGGTTAATTTAAATAAAAACAAACCAAGATATACGTAAGTAAAGTATGAATTCAATCTGCTTAATCATTGCAGTGATGTTATCTTTTTTTTGTAAAAAATTTTACGCTTTACATTTTGGTTATTTTTAGGTTTTAACTTGAGCTAGCCATTTGTTGGCTATAGCTTGAAAACGACTGCAACTCTGCGTATTGGCGGCCATTTTCTAAAATGGCGGGTTTCTCCCAAAGCCGACATCGGATTTATGGGGGGACCGGAGTTTTGGGTTCAGGGGACCCCCAAACCCCTCAAAAGGAAGTTTAGATATTATTAATGTGGGGGTCAAAACATAACTGCACTGGACTAAAGTGGATGGCACCCCCTATCCCAACCACACTGACAAGTGAGATCGCTAGGATCTATTAACAGATCCGAAGAATAAACGATGGTCATAGACAGCCGGAGTGAGAGAAGGAGAAGAAGGAAACAAACATAGAAAAGAAAGGAAAAAGCCTTGCCCACCAAGGAATTCCAACTCAAATTCATCATCCAATTAGTATGTCTGAAAGGCTTGATTTCAACGAAGTCTCTTGTTACCGAATGACACAGTCATTTAATTCGACAGAAATCATTAGCATATTTTAAGGGAAGGGGAAGAGGGCCCCATCCCCCGAAATCGCTAAATGTGTAATCCTATTTTATTTTGTTTTATTTTGGTTAGATGGCAGATGGATCTTGCAACTATCCCTTCCCCTCCAACGAAATTTCGAAGACGACCTTTTGGAGATATGCCATCCACCCCCGAATCAAATAATGTCTCTTTTATGAACAATTGATTTCCTTCATTTAAATTCACCAACTGAATTCTTCCGCACGTCAATTAATCAATTAATAATATAGACAAAGTAAACAAGGTAAACATGTCTTGGCTATTAATGTATTTATGCACATGACTCTAAAGGTATCATGTTCTTAGAGATTTCCTGTATAAATACACAATACATTGGTCTCGTAGTATTGAACTCTACTATAGTTTTCATTTCACAGAGAAGTATATTTGATAAGATATTAATGAATTTTTATATTTTAAATGATTGAGTCAAGACCAAAATAATTGTACTCATATTTGAAGTTGGTCCTTTAATAAGAAGAGTAATAGGAAAAGAAAATGGTTTTCTGTTAAATCGGAAATGATTGTACAACCACACATATTAACAAACAAAATCTAAACGTTGAACAGTTCGTTGAAATTTTAGTGTGTCTTAAGGACTTTTTATTATCATAATTTCGGCACAACGCAACGTTAAACTTACATGTTAGTTATTATTTTTTTTTCTAATGTTCGGACTCTTGGCAATTACCACTATTGGCATTTAGGGATTCTTCAAGTATTACATATGTAGTCAAAGGGTGGGGGAGTGGTTCAGCTTTATTTATTTTTGCTGACAAGGGGGGAGGGGGCGGAATCAGAGCAATCTTACGTAAAACAGACAACCATTTTATCCTCAGTATTTATGTTTATTTCAGTGGTAGTTACTGTAATGATTTGGAATGTAATGATTTTTTATAGTATGTTTCTATTTTCGCATCATTCATCTTTTTCACTCTACTTTTTAACTTTCTCCTTTTCTTGATATTCAATTCTTTTAACTTCGTATTATATTTTCTTGAATCTATTTTCATAACTTCATAATGAATTCCCAGGATTATAAGGAGCAGCTCCTTATTGATTCGGTAATCCTGCAGCCGGAGCAAAAAAAAAAAATAGCTATTTACACATCGCATATATCGATTACAATAAGGCAATTGACTCGTTCCCACATACCTGGCGCCTACGCACTCTTCATTTCTACGAAATACGCCCCAAGATAACAACATGCTTCGATGCCAAAATGAAGAGTTGGAACACAACACTGCACTTCCACACCTCCAACCCCTCCATCACTACAGTCGCCATTCCCGTAAGGAGAGGTATCTCCCAGGACGACTGAGCCACATGCTGGACAACACAAAAGACGGTGATAGGCTTACCTCAGGCACTTTCACACCATACAAAATCACACATTTACTCTACATGGATAACATTAATCCAACAGATCAACTTAATAATTTACAGCACTAAAACATGCACACAACTGAAAGGCTCCTGATGCAGACAGTTCAGATCCAGAACTTCTGGATCAAGAGGTTCAGATTCAGAAGATTTACTACAATTTGATGCACAATCCTACTCATATTTGTAATTTAAAAGAAATTGAAATGTTAGCAAAAGATGTTAATTACTACAGATTGAAAATAGAAGAGGCATTGTTAATTCAAAAATTTAAGAACAATTAATGACTTTAAAACATGAGATTCCAGATGTTAGAAATTTGTTGAAAATTCAATTATAATAAAATGTTTTTTAAAGCCAGATGTAAAAATGAATGTAAATAACATCTGAAACATGTATCTGAATTATATTAAATTCCATATGTTTATAATCCATCTTTTGAATTATTTCTGAATTAAATAGAACAATGGGTTTCTTTAATTATTAGTTTTTCTAGTATAAGTTCGTCCGAAATCATTTTTAAGTGAGTTTGCCTTCAAACCTCATTCTACACAGGAAGTTCAAACATCCACCATCAACATCCGGCTTCATAGGTACCGTAATGTGCATTTCAACATAATTAAATACGCTAAAATGGGATTTTTCCAATTTCTTAAAGTTAAATATCGACTCCATTTTCTTATTTGCTGCGATTCGTTCAACACATTAAGTTTCCTCTGTTATACATCAATAATTAGTTACTTGATTAATTCACAGTTTAATTAAATCAATATTTATTAGTTAAAGAAATATCAGTTTTTAAATATATAATTCGTACTTTTCTTTTGATATTTTTGATCGGACTGACAGGTTTCTATGAATTTTATTCTCTTTTAGTCAGAAATTCTAAATTTAGGGAGTTGTTTTTCTAATTTTTTGGTTTAGATATTCTACAAGTAGTGTATCAAAAACATAATGCCCAGAATGAAAATAAAAATCAATAACTTTAGATGCTACAATTAAACGATTTATATATATATCTGTGTGAATAGAATAACGAAAATGATTCTGATAATTTTTAACTATTTTTCGATAAAGAAATCTGAAGCAGAATTCATGGCTTGTAAAACTGCACATTACAATTCCTTCAGTGATTATTACGTCATGTATGGATGGCCTTCATGACATCTGAAACTGCCAAGGTCATCTACAATGAATTCGACAAAAAGCAGCAACAGCAACAACTCGGGTGCCGGCGTATCAGCCTCGTGGGAGAGCGCCGTCTAAGCCACGCCGACACGGCTCCACACACACACACACTAGTCATTTACTTCCGTCCGTTGGAAAAGTACATTGTTGCACTTTAATGTAACTGGAACCTTGAAGACCTTTGTTGAAGTTTGTGTCTCACTGAGAGAACAGGTGGATGAATTAATCGTCATGTCAAGAGTCCGTACACACATTTTATAACTACCGTGAAATTCATTATTAATGTATCTAAAAAAAAAAAAAATATAGTAAGATAGTATTATCATTTAAAATAAGCCACACAATATTGTTCTGTGTTATCGATTTATATTTGTCATCTGCTGATAATAACCTTGCTGTTCTGTTTCATAGAGTTGTGCAATCGATTGAAAGCCTTCAAAAACGTCTCTTGTAAAGGCTAAAGAGATCATTGGCTTTCGCGTCGAGTAAAATGGCAGAACACAGAGATGTCTTACGTTTAGATTGTACAGTTGAAGTTACCAGGGATAACCTTAATGAAGAAGAACTTTTTAAAGTTTTAAAGCATTTAAAACCAACATGGAATGCCACCGATTTAAACATTAAGGTAAGAAGCTATTTTATCTTACAGATATATATTTAAATATATAACTTTAGGACTTCATTTTGTAAGTTATTTTTTTTAGTTTTATTTTTTTTTTTTTATTATTTTAGTTTAAGTTTTTTTTTTACAAATCTTTCGTGACGTAAGGTTTGAGTGTTTATATATAGATAAAAAAACTAAAGATATACTATATATGCAGATATATTTATATATAATGATTTAAATTAATATTTAAATATGAATTAGAGGAAAAAGTGTGTAAAAATGTAAGAAGTATGTGAAAACTTAACGCATCTTATGCTGAACAATGTTAATTATTAATTTTAATAATTATATATTATTAATCCTTAATTTTTAAGGTAAAATTTGGAAGCGATAAATTTCTAAAAAGGGTATGGGGGGGGGGGGGAATTTGATTCGATTTAAAATACTGAAATTTCATGAGTCTTCATCATTAAAATATCTTTATCCGCTAATTATCAGTTAAAATTTGAAGTTTCTTAAAGAACGTATAATCTTAATAACAAAATAAGAAACAAGGGCAGCACAAAAATAAATAAATAAAAAATCATTGAATCAGAGGGAATCGGTAACTGCGGTTTCGTCCTGCATGGGACTAATCAGCCAGATCCACCCTCCCGGATAAAGAACCCACAAAGACAAGAACTTAAGTTAAGGCCACCGTCACACCTGACAGTGACCCCCGAAACCAAAAAAAATCAACAATAATAAATATTGTGCTATTTTGCACAACCAAAACCTTTTCCTAATAAATGATAGGATTAAAAGGCTTTTAATGATAAGAAATTAAAGTTCCAACAAGGATCGGGCTGATAAGTCCCATGCAGGACGAAACAGCCGTTCCCGATTCCCTCCGATAATTGAATCAGAAAGACAATTATTTATTCTTGTGCCGCCCTTGTTCCTTATTTTGTTGTTATGATTAAAACTTTCAGCACGTTAAATTTATTTCCTTAACTTATAATCTTCTTCCCTTAAAATGTTTCTTGTTTTTAATCTCGTGAAAACAAACAAAGTCTCTGTTTAAAATTGTAGGTTTCAGTGATAAAAAGGGAAACATCTAAATGGATTTTGATTTGTCTGCTATCATCAAGTAGATCCTGCCATCTAGTGTCTATTCCATTAACCATCATCTACAATTTATCATTTACTTTCACTGCCTGTTTAAATAATTATACGTTGACATCAACTTTATAGGCAATTATTTTTTCTAAAATACAATGAAATTCAAAGAATCTTTAAAAAGTAATAACTTCGTCAATAGATACTGGAAAAACAAATCCTGTCTTTCTGAAGTATAAGTAAGAAAAATGTTCTTAGTTTGTTCATTTCAATTAATTTCAATTAAGAAACGATCGATTTTATTGGAATGGGGTTTTTTTTTTTTCTTATCCCTAAATTTTCAACAGAATAAATTATGGATAGTTACTAAAAATTCATTAATTAGAATATCACCAAAGAGCTTTCTTACCTTTCTATTCTCCTAGTTCTCATTTCTTAACAAAATTCAATAATTCAATTTATATATAAATTCAAATCAAATTATAAAATGGGTTAACCAATGGGTTTTGTTAGGAAATAAAACAGAAACAAATAAATTAAATTAGTAAAAAATAAATCGTAAAGCAAAAGAAAAATAGAAAGAAATAGTAACTTATGTTTAAAATGAATTTAGAAGTTTTGAAATTAGAAATAAAACATGTTTTTAATTTTTGTTTAAATTGGAATACATAAATACAAGTAGTAACGGAGGAATGGGAATTTGTGATCATTGCTTCAATCAAATCCAAAGATTCCCATACTTTTTTAGTAGATCTTTCCTTCTAAAGCCTCTACTATTAAATAGGATTCATATGCTTGTTCTACGAGCATTTAAATACTGCTCCAATCCATCCTTATTTAATTCCGAATTAAAATTTTGTCGCAACCTTTTGATTTCTAAGAAATATCCACCACATTTTATCGATAATATATTCCGACAATCCTTAAATAAAATATATAACAATTCAATTCCCCCCAAACCTCTCCAACTGAAATATATTTCTTTTCCTTACCATCCAACTCTGGAAAAATCGTTGCGTCATATTTTCCAAGGCTCTAACGTAATTCTCATCTTCACCTTATCCAAAAAAATTACCAAATATTTTCATCTCAACACGCAATCAGTTCACTAACAATGTTGTGTATAAAATCCAATGCCTGAACGAACCATGCCTGTATATTGGTCAAACTTCCCGCCCTTTATTTATACGATTCGGAGACCACCTCAGAGCCATTAAAAATAATAATAGTCAATATCAAACGTTCACCCATTGCCAAAGTACTAATCACCAAATTGACACTACCTCCATTACAATCCTACATAGGGAACACAACCTCTCTAAACGCCTTATTGCAGAATCATATTTCATTTCATCCAATCCATGTTTATATAATGCAGCCAATCCATATTACAATATAAAAACATATTTAAGTTAAAAAAACCAATCTGTAAATTTTTTTTTTTTTTTTTTGTTATTACCCTTTCACCCCTTTTTTTTTTCCTTATTTTAATAGACTTTCCTCAACCTTCTTCCCCACACTTTACCAAAATCGATTTTCCCAATCAAGAAGCCGCATGCGCAATATCTCCCTTGTCTCTTACGTTGCGTCTTTAAAATGTAGGAGTTACTTACATTTTTTACCCAGTTGATAATGGACCCGTGACGGGCCCGAAACTTGTCCTGTCTCGTTTTCTAACTTTAATTTCTTTTAATTTTATTTTAGTCTATTTGTGTGTTTTTTAAGACTTTTTAATGACCACGTACACACGTTAAAATTCGCACCTCTACTATTAAATATTTCAAACATCACACCAAATTTAAATGTAAAAGAAAAGACGTAATCTTTTCGAAAATTTGCTTTTTCGTATTAAATGTAGTTTTTTACATTTAAATTTGGTGTGATGTTTGAAAAAAATCCAAAGATTGTTTATAATTTTGACTGAACCCAAAAATGAAGTCTATTTTTTCTTACCACGAATGGATTTCTGTCAAAAGAGTGATTAACAATATTCACAGTTTTTCTCTTTCTGTTAAAATAAAAATATTTACTATATATCTTTTTTTTATTATAAATCTTCAAAATCTAAGCAAATAACACAACACGAATATTAGAGTTTCACTTTCACATTTTCACAAAGTCATTCAAATCACACATACACATATAGTTCGTCCACCAAGACTTGAGACTTAGCCACGCCTCTTCAAACGAAGAAAATATTTCACAATAGGGGTGAGGGTTGTTGGGAAAAAAAAAAACAAGATTAGGAAAATTTTTTAAAATATTTACTATTTAAAGATATGGAATGTCGTATTTTATATCATCAATTCCTCTGTTATAACCAAGAAACAAAATCTGTGCATTTCCCCTGAAAATGAAAAACTATCACACTGACCCCTCAAATGACTTCTTCGACTCGTCGCCTACCACGTGACATAGGAGTGGCTAAGTCTCAAGTCTCGGTGGACAAACTGTACACACACGTATTATATATGTATTATATATGTAATATAATATATTATATATATGTAATTAATGCTATTTAAATATACAGCTTTCTATTTCTTTCCATTTTAAAATTAATCTTTTTGTTTTGATTTCCTTTAGCCTCTTAGTGGAGGTTATGCCAATCTAAGTCTCCATTGTTTTATGAAATCAAATCCAGAAGATTCTGTTGTATTTAGGATTTGGAATAGAATAAAAGATGAATTACCAGACGGCAACCAGAGAAAACGCATAGAAGTGGCCTTAATACACAAGTAAGTTATAATTGCACATGTTATTTGCACGTGTTTTTTTTTTTTTTTTCTAATTTGGATATCTATTGAAATTAGAATATTCATTTCTAGATAATGAATTGGTTTATTAAATATTTATGTCGAACTCTACAGCCATTGAAGTAGCAGCTGTTACGAAACGTTCCTACTGCATTGGATTAGAATCACTGCTATTAAGAATTTTGGAAATGAAAATTTCAATTAATATCCGAGATTATACTTACCATACGTTTTATTTTTATCAAAATCATTTGTATATTTCTTTTAAAATGCTAATTTATTTAAATTTATTGCAGTACATTGAACAAAATTAATTAGGTAAATTTTCATTAAAAGAAGTATTAGGAAGGTTTGAAATATGATCTTTTTTTTTTCTTTTTATATAGACACTTTAATATATATTATATATAGGCTATATCTGAAATGTGCTGCCAAACTTAAAAGTTGTATTCAATCATGCAAAACAACGAATAAATGTCATATAAACATAAGTCTGGAAATGATTTATTTCCAAGATATGATCGATGCAACAATACAGACTGTTGGCCGTACAGTCGCTCAGTTTCACAGAAAGTGCTCGAAAAGCTCGAAAGTGCACCGGCCGCAATGAACAAAGCACAACGTCGTTCCATCGACTGCCGAACACGGTCGAAGATGTCAGGTGCACGTCGAATTGTGTTGCACCCATCCACTATGCGATCATGCAGTGTTTGGGCGTCAGGAACCGGTGTGGTGTACAATAATGCTTTAAGATAACCCCAAACGAAAAAGTCCAGACAGTTTAAGTCAGGGGAACGAGCAGGCCATGCTGTTGGTCCCCTCTTCCAATCCTACGGTTAGGATAACGTTGGTTCCGAAGTCGTCGGGCTGTACGGCTGAAATTGTTGCATCGTTCATATCTCAAGACTTAGATATTAATGAAACTTAAAAATATTCTACCCATTGTTTGATATCATAATTAGATACTTATCTAGATTTTTTAATTTTTAGCTAGATCTGCTGATTAGTTAAATAATTTGAAATTATTGTTAAATGATTGTTCTTACCTTTCCTTAAATCATCGTATTATTAAACTTAAGTAAGACAATTCGTTAATTTGATTTTAATAGAAGAAATCTTATTTAAAAATGCTTCATTAGTAACTTAAAAAGTGATGAGATATTTTGTATGGAGTGTACTTTTATAGTGTTGAAATTTATTGGAATTACAAAATTTTCATTGTGTTTGTTTTAGGCTTGGTGAGAAAGGAATTGCTCCTAAATTATATGCAACGTTTACAAATGGTTTATGTTACGAATTTTTTGATGGAGAAACCTTAACGACTGCTCTCTGCAGAACAGATGAAAACTCAAAGTAATTTCATTCATATTTTATATATTCATATATATTATTTTCTTTTTCGTTATTAAATCAAGAAAATTAAAAAAATTGCCTTTATCTTTTATATCCGCAACTTGTATTAAATAACATTTATACTATCTAATTGTAATCAAATTGAAAGATCTTTTGTATTATTTACGTGCTTAACCTTAGGAAGATAGCAAAGAATTTTGCTCAAGTGCATGGGACAAAAGTTGAAGAGGCCAGTTCCGAATTAGAAAATTTCACTAATATATACTGGGCTTTAGAATCCTTTCCACTTCAACATCCAGACCCTGAGAAAAACAAAGTGTAAGTATTGAGTTATATTTTCTGTCACTCATTAGTTTTAAAGAGTAAAGTGAATTCTATCACGTTGCTTATTATTTTTTTATTATTATTTATTGTTGTAAAAAAAAAAATTATTATTATTTTTGTAAAGAAAAAAAAAACGCAATTCAGAATAAAACATAACGTTTCGGGTCTTTAATAGAGCCAAATCCCTCCTTTTTTTAAGTCTGCTATTAACTACAAAATATATATATACAACCTTTGTCATAAAAGTTCCAGGACTGGCAGTGTAAAAAATAAAATATTCAACTTATTAACTAATGGTCCTTGTTTCCTTCAAAGTAGTCCCCTCCACAATTGATATTCTGTTACCAACGTTTCTGAAGGTTTTGGAAGCAGCCTGAGAAAGCTTCTTTTTGGTATGCTCTTCATTTCATCCGTTGAGGCCTTCTGGATATCTGTAATGTCCTTATGCTGCTTTCCTTTCAGCTTTTTTCTTTAGCCGGGGAAACAGAAAGAAATCGCACGGTGACGTATCAGGAGAATATGGAGGATGTGGAATAGCTGTAATTTGATGTTCAGTAAGAAATTCCTGGGCCGACAGAACAGAGTGTGGTATTGCATTGTCATGCAATAAGAACCATTGTCCAGATGCCCACAAGTCAGGTCGGCAGTGCCTAATTATATCCTGCAAACGTTTTAGAACATCAGTATAAAAGGTTTGCTTTATTGTTTGTCCTTGAGGTACGTATTCATGGTGAACAATGCCTTTGGTGTCGAAGAATGCAATCAACATTGTTTTTGTTTTTGATGGTTGCCGCTTGACTTTCTTCAAAGCTGGTAAAGTGGGACTTCTCCATTTGGCATTTTGCCGCTTCGTTTGTGGGTCATTTTCGTAACACCATGTTTCATCCTCGGCAATAATGTTCAATGCGAACGTGGGCTCATTCTTGGCCCTTTCTAAGAGTTCAGAAGCAATTGATGTTCGGTTTTCCTTCTGCTCTTGTGTGAGCATGTGTGGAACGATTCCTGAATTCAGTTTCTTTTTTCCCAAATCCTGTTGTAACATTGGTAAACATATTGATATAAAGTTCCTCGGATAACATGTATAAAGGATAACATGTGTAAACAGGGTTCTCGTAGCCTGTTCCTAATGCGATCAACATTGTCTGCATTATGCGTTGTTGACGACCGCCCGGACCTCGGATCATCTTCCACTGACACTCTACCGTTAACAAATCTCTTGTGCCAATCAAACACACGGCGTCTTAATAAGACCAGGTTACCGTAGGCATGTTGGAGAAGGTTCCATGTTTCATTGGCTGTCTTCCCTAATTTCACTCAAAACTTAATGTTACCTAGCTGTTCAATTTCCATATCCATTCTTACCAACTAGAAAAGTTTCAAAATGATCACACAATTACAATTTCTTCGTCATCCACATCAAGACCACTCTTTTTTTTTTTTAAGTTTCAAATATTCTGCAAGTAATATCTTTATTTACAATGTAGCCTAAAGTTGTAAAATGTTCTACCGTTAAAAATAAAAAATAGAAGGCTTGAAGTTCGATAAAATTACCACAAAAATATTAACATTTTTTAAAAAAATTGTTCAGCAATTTTGATCGATAATCAAGACATTTTTCTTTTGTTATTCATATCGGTTATTAACTGAAATTAACATTATTCAAACTCTAAAACCCCCATATTCGAGAAATTCTGTAAAAGAAATTAGTAGTTGTTCTCGTGAAAAGAAAAAAACAAAATTAGTGATAAATTGTGATAAATACAATTTTTTTATGGAAATCCTCCAAGATAATTTTCTAAACGATGCACTGAAGTTTTCTTATCCAAACACAATTGAACGAAACTATATGCATCAATTCATTATAAAAAGGGTTAATTTTGCAAGTTTCATTATAAATTAGTTCCAGCGTTTGCTATTTCACATGAAAAGATGCTGTTTTGAGTTCTCTTTATATGTATAACATAACATTAGAAAAAATTTTTTATAAAAATAATGATCTTTAATTACAGCCTACAGGAAACTCTTCCCTCAAAAGAAGAAATTGTAGAAGAAATAAAGTTCCTGAAGAAATATTTGGAAGATCTAGACTCTCCTGTGGTTCAATGTCATGGAGATCCACATGCTATGAATATGATGTACAATCAGAAAACAGGTGAGAAATATAGTGAAAAACAAATGTTAGCATTTCAAAACGAAGAAATATTTAGAATTTATAAACAGACAAGAAACATAGGCTAGAAACAACGATTCCTTTAAAAAAAAAATCATTTTGTAAAGATAAAAAATTAATAAAAAGCTTTAGCAAGGCATCAATTTCGATTTGTCTGTAAATGTTCCATTCACTTCTCTCCAGCGCTAAATAATTACATAATTTGTTACTTCGACTTACTTCTCACATGTACTACATAATTTTTTTTTTCAACAGACAGATCATAACCTCAGTCTCTATGTGCTCCATGAAATGAAAGTTGAATTTCTATTCCTATAAAAATACTTTTAATAAGCTAACAGTGATTGGTTTCATAATAGGAAATTTTTTTAACTTACAGATGTTTTATTTTTAGAAAATAAAAATTCCTAATAACATTTTATAATGCATTTTGTAAATTCCTAATACATAAATGCATGAAAATGAATGTCATTATTGATTATAAAGATCACAAAGAAAGCTTAATAGTAAAAAATATTTTAAATTAAAAATGCTTCTGAAATCTTATCCTAATTAACATTATCGAACAGTTCACTTTTGAATAAATTTTGTTTTATGGGAATAAATCAGATGAATAATTTCATAAATGTATTGGCGTTTCGGCGAAAAAGTCAGTGCCGAATAATAAATAAGGTTGAATTCAGAAGACATTTAGGATTTAGTAACTGTAATTAAATAAATTTGTCGAAGCTAAAACAAATTCATTCGTAATCCACTTCAACCTACGTAGGGCTTTATTTGAATGAATACAATTCAATGTTAAAAAAAGAAAGGTTTTGATGCAATAAGCGCTAATAAAGAATTTTGCAATCAGAAAAATTTATGGAATAAACCAGTGGAATATTAGAGATTAACGTGAAATTATTCTCCAGAAATTTATAAGCATCTCTATAAGCACAAATTACAATGTAATGATTTATATAAATCATTTAGAATTTATATAAAGGAGAAAGCTATTAAAGTGGCTTTATGATACATAAAGAAATGTGCAATAATCCTTTTGAATACTTGTAATTTCGTAGTTTAATTCCTTTAACTTTTTTTTTTGCAATTTTATTCAACTGTTTGGAAGCAAAAAAGTATTCAATATAAGCAACAGTTATTCTTGTAAGTATTACGTAGTTCAATGAGTTCTTAAATTAAAAGCAGATTTTACCTGTCCAAACTATTAAACTTTTATTAATCTTTTCAATTGATTTTCTTAATTTCTCTTTTTTCTCTGTAGGTAAATTAATTTTCCTTGATTACGAAGGAGGACGGACTGGATATCAAGCATCAGATCTCGCAAGTTTCTTTCTTCTACTGTCAATGGGTAAACAACTTTTGGAATTCTTTAGTATATTTATTGCTCTTCTACTTTCTCAAAGGCAATTTTCTTCAATAATTATTGCTAGACAAAATTTTAAATATCTTAGAATTCATTATCCTGTCTTAATACGATGAGATATTTGTGAGTCTTTGTTCTATTGCTTTTATTTTTGGCTTAGGATACCTTATTTATTTACTTATACAAGTATAGCTTGCAATGTTACAGAAAGATATCAAGTTATTTTTATTTTATTTTATGAAATGCTGAAATTTTAAAATCTACTCGTATCGTATTTGATGGAAAATTTAAGGAACGATTTTTAAAAAAATAGAAAAAAAAGAAACCTCTGAGGAAGCGTTTCAAGGAGTTTCTTAACAGAAATAATAGAAAACTAAAAGAAGAACTGACAGAGGATTCTAGTCTCACAAGGGATGTGCGTGATCTCGAATGCTGAGAACCGCACGAAAATGTGCTTAAAATATAAGTCGCTCATCCCAAAAACAGTGGTATGAATCATTCCCATGGAAAACTCAGCTGTTGTCTGGCTAGCGCCATCCGACGGTTGCATGTTGTACCTGCACTAACAAGTATTAATACATAATCTAATTGTGTGAATATCTGCAGTATGAGGCCGTCTTTTGGAGTCTTTCTGCACCGAAGTAGCCTACAAGCCTACGTATGTTACAATATGCTTCGCAAAAGGCAGGTTATGACATTGGCATACCAATATCATCGTTTGAAAATTAGTGTGGCTTTTGATATTGGACTGCTTGAATGGGGAAGGGACGTTGAATGTGAAAAAATGGCTTCAATCAGATGTGCATATTGTTCTGTTCCACTTTGCTTTGACCACTTCATTGAAATCCTACACCTGCCCTTTGAAGACTGAATAGCTGTGCAACACTAACAGGTCAATAGGAATAGTTTGTTGTTCATTTTGCGTAATTATTTTATGCAGAGGGAAATATGGCAATATAGTCCCGACATTGAAATGTGTGTGTTTTTGGTCCTATTATATCGATATTTTGTTTCTTCGCGTTACCAAAGTTCCTCTCTTGGACCTTCAATAGGTGATCCTTCAAATGTCTCTCTTGGTAAGACGTGCAGTTTTGCATGAGATTGACTCATACCACTGTTTTTGCTATGAGCGATTTATATTCTAAGCACATTTTCGTGCTTAGTTTGAGTACACGCACTTCCCTTGTCAGTAATTGACTAATTTGACTAATTTGTTATGGAAGCAGCTCATTTTAAGAGAAAAGAAATAACAAGTAAATACAATTTTGTGCTAAAGCATAAATGTAAGGACGACCCATAATAATAAAACAAATTAAAAATAATAATAATAAAAAATGAAAATACACTAGCGTTCAAAACTTAAGCAACATCGCTGACTTTGCTGCAATTCCGCACAAACTCAACTGGAAGACATGAAATTCATGCTACAGAGGCACAAGGTAGTACTGAAAGGATGATGAAAGCATAGCAGCACAGAATGAATGGGACGCATACAGTACGGAACGAAGCAGAAAAAGGCTAAAGACAGAGTGGCGTTGGTACAAAACACTATCTAGCCAAGAGGGAGAACATCAATCCAACTTCCCTTACTAAGGGATATATCCTCCCCTAACTGCAATGGTTGCGTGACCCTGTGTGTCCTTATTCAACACCAGATTATCCAACAGTTCTTGGGGTAAGAATGCCCATTCCTCGATGAGCATCTGTATCAGTTGTCTGGTGGTCTCCGGAGGATATGATCGTGCCGCCAGGCGTCTCCCCAGAGCATCCCACACATGTTCAATGGGATTTAAATCAGGGGAGAACGTTGGCAAATCCATTTGACGGATATCTTCCTGCACTGCACGGGTCCTGTGTGGCCTTGAGTTGTCGTACATAAAAACAAAGTCTGGACCAATGGCATCTCGGAACAGACGCACATAGGGGAGGATAACTTCATTACAGTAACGATCTCCATTAACTGAACCTCTGTCGAAAATGTGGAGCTCCATTCTTCCGTTCATCATAATGCCTACCCACACAAGCACACCAGGACCACCCCCAACGGTCTCCTTCCTTGATGTTAGTGGGATGAAAGCATGTTCCTATCTCTCTCCATATCAACTGGTGCCGAGAATCGTTTGTGAGACTGAAACGACTCCTCGGTAAAGAGGACCAGTCTTTGTGTTCATTATACCTTTGTAAACGGTGCGGCTGATGGACTGCTATCAAGGGTACGCAGCATTCAGGAACCTTTATGAACGCGTCTGGCCACAGTAAACCGGGACACCTGTCGCCCAGTTGCCGTACACAGCTGTTGAGCAATTTTTCCCGCTGTCTGGTTTCGGTCCAGCTGTATCTGTCCTTTGGAAGGCTTTCACACTCGTGAAACAACACTTTTGTCAATTCCAAACCTTGGGCAACACTCGTCAAACTACGCCCCTCCTCAATTTTGCCGATCATTCTACCACGTGTAAAGGCGTCCTGGTGGTGTCGTGTAGCCATATTGCACGTATGCTCACACTTTTACTTGCAGCGAATGTCTATCATTATCATTGACAACAATGACAAATATCTCGAACATGGAGGCGGGGGGGGGGGGCGTTGGCCTCTGAAAAGATCCCATTCCTAGAGTTTTGGGGCCTCTGAACACTATGGTGCAATCCGTTTGTCAATCCTATCTACCGTTCGGGAGTTATACTATATTTAGGGGTGGACAGACACGCTATCAGATTGTGATAGCGAACGAAATCGGTAGCTATTGCGTTTGTCCTGTCCGTCCATCCGTGTCTGTTAACCCCTAACAATTCCCGAACGGAAGGTCGGATCGACAAACGGATTTCCCCATCGTGTTCAGAGGCCCAAACAACATAGGAATAGAGTATTTTTAGGGGCCAACCCCCAAGTTCGAGATATTTGGTATTTTTTTCATTGAATTTCCGCTATTAGATTAAATGTCAGAAAAGCAACCATTTTATTTCAGGTGTCAGCTATATCGTGATAGATAAGTTCTCAGACTCATGTGCTGATTATTGTCGGTTTGAATCCGTCTATCTACTTCGTTTTTTTTTTTTTTTCCTTTTTCTTCTTTTTTTAATCTTTTTTTAATCTTTTTTTCTTTAAAAAGTCGAATGGATTTTTTTATTTTTTGCTTTTCTTGTTTTCCTAACACTTTTTATTTTTTTTCCAACTTTTATTTTTCTTGTCGTTAATTTACTTTCTTTTTTTATTATTATTTTAAAACTTTGTTATTATGGTTCGTCCTAAATTTAGCACAAAATTATAATCACTTGTCAATCATTTTGAATAATCCTGTATTTGGAACAATCAAATGATATGATAAAATGAGTCTACATAGGATTTTTATTTCGAATTGAGTTACGAAGTAAAGATGCCGACCTCCAACAGTCAAACTATACATTTCGAGAGGGGTGGGGGTGGGGGGCTTAGAAACTTAAAACAAGGAGATACAAGCATTTTACGCTATTTCGTTATAACCATTTCCTTAAGGTGACTGAAAATAGGTAAACATACGAAAAAAATAAAGAAATGAATTATATAAATGAAATTATCAATAAAAATAGAGATTAAATGTATTGTAGTATTTTATGAAATACACGTTGCACTTTTCAGTAGATATATTGGTCAAGTTAAGGAGCTATCAATTTAATTTCTAATTTTTTTTTATAATTATTTTTCTTTCAATTGCATAGATTATGAAGATTTTACGAAACTTTTTGAAGAAGGACCTCCAGAAGAGGAATATCAAAGAAAATTCTTAAGATGGTATTTAGAGGAATGGTTTGAAATTACAGGAAGAAATAGTAAAGATATTACAGAAAAAGATGTCAATAGGTTATATATTCAAGTCAATAAATACATGCTGGTAATCGTCTTTCAAGTATA
>JAFIDM010120290.1:0-16436 GCA_023159025.1 Thereuonema tuberculata | reverse complement strand
AACGATTTAATACAACATTCTAGAAAGCGAAATTATCGCTAAGTTTGTTTTTTCTCTTCACCAAAACAACTACTAATTTCTTTTACAGAATTTCTCGAACATAGAGGTTTTAGAGTTTGAATAATGTTAATTTCAGTTAATAAGCGACAAGAATAACAAAAATGATGTCTTGATTATCGATCAAAATTGTTTAACAATTTAAAATTTTTTTTAAATATTTTTGCGGTAATTTTATCGTTGATAAAGCCCTCTATTTTTTAATTGTAACGGTAGAATATTTTACAACTTTAGGCTGCATTGTAAATAAAGATATTCCTTGCACAATATTTGAAACTTAAACTTATTATAAAAACAATATGTATATATATATATATATATATATATACATATATATCTATATCCTGGTATCTATATATATATATATATATTAGCAAAAATACCCGTGCTGCGCGCGGGTTACAAAATCAGTTGTCCTGATGTGGATGACGAAGAAATTGTAATTTGTGATCACTTTGAAACTTTTCCAGTTGATAAAACAAAATGACATAGTAGTTGCAAATTAATATTATATTCATATTTTGTAATTCGATAAGACCTGTACAAAATGAGGTGATGATTACAAAGTAATGTTCTATTCTTATTTTCTAACGTGATAACTTCGTAAAGTACCCTTCAATAAAGTTTGCCCCACCACCACACCTCCCCGTTTACACGCTTCAGGATCCGATTATCGAAAATTCGTCGAATACATATCTTTTCGATATTGACAAACATCATTCATGTGAAATTTCTTGTTTCCACCTAAGCGGTTTCACAGATGTACGTACCTTTCAAGAAAGTTTCTCCCCTGCTTACATCTCTTAAAAAAAAATGGGGAAAAAAGAAAAGAAATAATAGCAATAAAAAAAAATCTTATTGCCTCGAAGCAAAAAGAACCCAGTAACCATACCTCCAAAGGTCAGTGTTCAATCGCTGCGCCACACCATCACTTCCAGTGGATAGGTAGAAGTGAGTAAATAAGCCAATACTTGAAAATATACAAATGTGTCAAGGAGATGTAATCAGGGGGACGGACAGATGTATCCAAGTTTCAAGTAGCCTGTTTCTCCCAGGGGTTCTAAAGAGTTAAGCAAAGTTTGGTTCAGATCGGTCAAAGGGCCTAGGAGTGTATAGCGAACAAACTTTCTTTCCAAAATTTCAAGGACCCGAAACGTTATGTTTTATTCTGAATTGCGTTTTTCTTTCGTTACATAATGAATAATAAAAGCAACATGATAAATTCACTTTACTCAGTAAAACTAAATGACAGAAAATATAACTCAATACTTACACTTTGTTTTTCTCAGGGTCTGGATGTTGAAGTGGAAAGGATTCCAAAGCCCAGTATATCATAGTGAAAGTTTCTAATTCGGAACTGGCCTCTTCAACTTTTGTCGCATGAACTTGAGCAAAATTCTTTGCTATCATCCTAAGGTCATAACAAGTAAAAAATACATGGAAAGTATTGTAAAAATGTAAAATATTTTAACAGAACATGAGAAAAAGATTTTAAATCACGCAAAACTTACTAAAAAAATTACATGAAAAATGTAATTTTTTTCGGCTACTGTAAATAAATTTTACTGAATAATAATTAATTAAGATTAACGATCTTTCAATTTGATTATAATTAAATAGCATAAATATTATTTAATACAAGTTGCGGATGTAAAAGATAAAGGCAATTTACTTGATTTAATAATAATATATATGAATATATAAAATATGAATGTAGTTACTTTGCCATTTCATCTGTTCTACAGAGAGCAGTCGTTAAGGTTTCTCCATCAAAAAATTCGTAACATAAACCATTTGTAAACGATGCATATAATTTTGGAGCAATTCCTTTCTCACCAAGCCTAAAACAAACACAAAGAAAATTTTAATTTGTTGTAATTCCAATAAATTTCAACAAAATAAAAGTACACTCCATACAAAATGCCTTATCACTTTTTATGTGACTAATGAAGCATTTTAAATAAGATTTCGTCCATCAAAATCAACTTAATAAGAAATTGCTTTACATAATCTTAATTATACTGTGATTTAATGAAAGATAAGAACAATTGTTTATTAATAATTTCAAATTATTTAACTAACCATTAAATCTAACTGTAATTAGAAAATTTACAAATGTATCTAATTATAATATCAAACATTTTTAAGTTTCATTACTATTTAAATAGTCTTAACATATTTTAATTGAAGTGTCTAAAAAAAGAAGAAAATATGATTATATTTAAATCCCTTCTAATACTTTTTCTAATGACTTTTACCAAATTATTTCACAGTTTGTCTATTAACTATCTTTACTAGTTATCACGGATTTTTGTTCAATGTACAGCAATAAATTAAAATAAATTAGCATTTTTATAAGAAATATACAAATGATTTTGATAAAAATAAAACGTATGATAAGTATAATCTCGGATATTAATTGAAATTTTCATTTCCAAAATTGTAAATAGTAATGATTCTAATCCAATGCATTTCGTAATAGCTGCTACTTCAATGGCTGTAGAGCTCGAAATAAAAATTTAACCAATTCATTATCTAGAAATGAATATTCTAATTTCGATAGATATTAAAATTAACAAAAAAGAAAAAATTACATTAATTTACCAGAGTTAGTGGTTACTTTAAAATATGTTTAATTATAACTTACTTATGTATTAAGGCCACTTCTATGCGTTTTCTCTGGTTCCCGCCCGGTACTTCAGCTTTTATTCGATTCCAAATCCTAAATACGACAGAATCTTCTGGATTTGACTTCATAAAACAATGGAGACTTAGATTGGAGTAACCTCCATGAAGAGGCTAAATGAAATCAAAACAAAAAGATTAATTTTAAAATGGAAAGAATCCAGATAGAAAGCTGTGTATACCTACATAAATATATTCGTTATGTTTTATTCTGAATTGCGTTTTTCTTTACGTAGTGAATAATAAAAGCAACATGACAGAATTCACTTCACTCATTAAAACTAAGTGACACAAAATATAACTCAAAACTTACACTTTGTTTTTCTCAGGGTCTAGATATATATATTGTGACAAAACGCATATTTAGCGATCTAAATATTGTAAATTAGTTTTATAAGGCTAAATATGCCATTGAAATGTGAAGAAAACATGAAAGTTTTAAATTGTTAGATATTTAAGTATTTTTAATTGTGTAAAAATGCGAAAAGTTTTGCATTTTAAAAGAAAAGAAATTTATCTCTGCAAATTAATTTTTAAAACACCTGCGCTTATCGAAAGGTCAAGAGCCCAGCTGGTCAATGAGTCATTTTACACTTGCTGCTTTCCAGGAATCCGCGAAAGATCAATTTGCCTTATTAGGAAATTTTTAGTATTCTCGATTTCGATTGATGGCTTAACTTATGTCACATAAGCTTATGTTCCTTTTCACACGAAAGATGGCTATTTAATACGGTGTCATGACAACGGAGAGACACTTTTCTTCTTCATCGGAGACTTCTGTCAGAATTTTGGAAATACCTTCTCACTCAACGGAAATTCCGACTTGAACCCCGGCAACGCAGCCTGCATAACGGGAGATAGCTTTGTGCTAATTCCAGTTAGTATTAGTCTAAGAAAAGGCACATGAAGGATAGCCTTCCACCACTCCCGCTATACCCAGCCAGAATATCATCAACGTGATAAGTATGGTTAGCATTACATTTTAGATAGCCAGGACAGTAGCAGATTAGGCACAGGTTTAGCTTACCAACGTTAACAGACAGATTCAGATGATTTAATTGTGATAGGAACACCGAAAAGCAAGACGCCACTACGAGATGTCGTACTAGTGTAAATCCAGCCACTCGGAGTATCCGAATGTAGTACAAGAAACATTCAAGGTTATTCATTCTATTAGGAAGTCATCATAAATCGACGGAAGTGAAAGCCATTCAACATGATTTTATCTTTAGCTTCCAGCAACGTTAGGAACTCTAGTAAACTGTGTGAACCATTGTATCACGCAGTAAGTTGGTGTTCTTTGAATCAATCGTCAGGTTTATTTGTGCAGGAGTAATTATGACCAGCTAGGATTCTAGACAAAATTCAGTAAATTTTAAACAGTTTATCCTTTGCATTTTCTAAATTAGATCTCCAAGCCAGGAGTATTATTATTTTTCATAGGCGAATATTTTATTTATTGCAATTGTGCAGATTTTCAAGGATGCAGCCGCTGGAGGATTCAGCGATTGTGTATTCGACCGAGGTTATCTTAGAGTTAAGCTATTAATAAATATGATAAATTGCTGTGTGTATAGTGTGTGCGTTATTCTGTGAGAGCCTACTAGGTTAGCGCTGACCCCTGCGACTTGAGACGATTGAGCTAGTTCAACGGACAAAAGCTTAGACAACAATCATTCCAAAAGTAGAAATTTGTTAAGGCAAAGACTTGACTGGCGCCCAAGGTAGAAATCTTAGGAGGTTTTCGTTACGTCACAATATACATATATATATATGTCGTGTGTGTGTGTATGTATATATCTACATGTATTTTAAATCTATATATGTATGTATATTTATTGAAGCCGAATATACAGGGTGGCGCACATCAAACCGACCCCAAAATAATAATACAATACAAAAAGAAATGCCTATTGGTACCGGTTTTATGTTCGCCACCCGGTGTATAACAGGCTAAAATTTTACTAAAATTCATTGCAAAGGAATATTTTAATGTTTTTACAATAATTGAAGAACATTAAGTCCAATAACACTGCCAGAAATTCCTATCAAGTAACGATGCAGTAACTATTTAGATTTTTTTCTGTTTATACGAATTTGTAAGAAAGGAAAGAAGAACTTTCAGAACAATGAATGAAATGATTTGAATGACTTTGTAAAAGTATGAAAGTGAAACTCTAATATTTATGTTGTTTCATTTGCTTAGATTTTGAAGATTTATTGTTAAAAGATATATAGTAAATATTTCTATTTTAACAGAAAGTGAAAAACTATGAAAATTGTTAATCACTCTTTTGACAGAAACCCATACGTGGTAACAAAAAATAGACTTCATTTTGGGGTTCAGCCAAAAGTATAAACAAACTTGGAGTTGGTTCAAGCATTGATCACAAATTCCCATTCCTCCGTTACTACTTGTATTTGTAATTAACATTCATCTTGTGTGATATGAAATAAATAGAGGACCAAACACACAAAAGCACGTAAATCATATTTAAATAAATCATGTTTCGAGATTTTTTAATCTCATCTTCAGATGTCAAAGAAAATAGAAATCAAACATCTTATAAAAAGATACAAATTACAAACAGAATAATAACAGTAATATAAAAGGAACATCAAATAACATACAACAGCAGTAACATTAATATCCATTATTACAATAATGTCAAATATGGTGGTTTTCATATATAGCTTTGACATTATTGTAATAATGGATATTAATGTTAATGCTACTGTATGTTATTTGATGTTCCTTTTATATTATTGTTATTATTCTGTTTGTAATTTGTATCTTTTTATCAGATGTTTGATTTCTGTTTTCTTTTTTATTATTATTATTATTATTATTAACAATTTATTAACAAAAAGTACAATTCAGTCCTACTAGGTTATTAGAAAAAACAACCTGTGTTGTAGGTGCTGATATTTACAATAAATACACGTTACAGAGATAGAAACATAAACAATTTCGAAATTTTATACAACATAAAATATATTAATGAGAAATTTAGGTAAAATCTGTGAAATAGTAATAATTTTTTTTTTCATTACAAAACATGTAATGCAACATGATTTATTTAAATATGATTTACGTGCTTTTGTGTTTGGTCCTCTATTTATTACATGTATTTGCATATTCCAAATTTAAATAAAAATTAAAAATATAAAACATAAGTTACTATTTCTTTCTATTTTTCTTTTGCTTTACGATTTATTTTTAACTATAATTTGATTTGTATTTAGATATAAACTGAATTATTGAATTTCGTTCAGAAATGAAGACTAGGAGAATAGCAAGGTAAGAAAGCTCTTTGGTGATATTCTAAATAATGAATTTTTATTAACTATCCATAATTTCTTTTGTTGAAAATTTAGAGATAAGAAAAGTAAACTCACTCCAATAAAATCGATCGTTTCAAAGGATCTGCGAAAAAAACTGATCTCTTTCATTGAAATTAATTCTGAACAAAGCTTGTATTTTCTTAGTTATACTTCAGAAAGGATTTGTTTTTCCAGTATCTATTGACGAAGTTATTAATTTTTAAAGGTTCTTTGAATTATATTGTATTTTTAGAAAAAATAATTGCATATCGAGTTGATGTTAACATATAATTATTTAAACTGGCAGTGAAAGTAAATGATAAATTGTAGATGAATGGTTAATGGAATAGACACTAGATGGCAGGATCTACTTGAGGATAGCTACAGTAAGCCACTATAGATGTGTTCCATTTTTACCACTGAGACCCAGAATTTTAAAGAGAGACTTGATGAGGTTAAAAACAAGAAACATTTTAAGGGAAGAAGATTATCAGGAACTTCGTGTTGTAACTGATAATTAGTGGACAAAGATATTTTAATGATGAAGACTCATGAAATTTGGGTATTTGCGATCTAATCAAATTCACCCCTCTCCTTTTTTTTACTTTTTTTTTTAGAAATTTGTATCTTCCATATTTAACCTTAAAAATTAAGGATTAATTAAATACAATTATTAAAATTAATAACTAACATTGTTCAGCATAAGATGTGTTAAGTTTTGACATACTTCTTACATATTTACACAGTCTTTCCTCTGAACCATATTTAAATATTAATGTAAATCATTATATATAAATATAGGCTACCTATATATACAGAGTATATCTTTAGGTTTTTTTTATATATATAAACACTCACACCTTACGCCACGAAAGATTTGCAAAAAAAACCTAAAAAAAAAAAAAGTTACACAATATAGTCCTAATGTGCTACATTTAAGAATATATCTAAGATAAAATACTTCTTACCTTGACGTTTAAATCGGTGGCATTCCATGCTGGTTTTAAATGCTTTAAAACTTTAAAAAGTTCTTCTTCATTAAGGTTATCCTTCGTAACTTCAACTGTACAGTCTAAACGTAAGACATCTCCGGGTTCTGCCATTTTACTCGACGCGAAAGCCAATGATCTCTTTAGCCTTTACATGGGACGTTTTTCAAGGTTTACAATCGATTGCACAACTCTATGAAATAGAACAGCAAGGTTATTATCAGCAGATGATAAATATAAATCGATAACACAGAATAATATTGTGTGACTTAAATTAAATGATAATTCTATCTTAGTATTCTTCTTTTTTAGATACATTAATAGTGAATTTCGCAGGTATTATGAAATTGTGTACGGACTGGTGCCATGACAATTACGTAATTACCTCCTCCTCTTCTCCAGTGAGACACAAACTTCAACAAAGGACTTCAAGGTTCCAGTTACATAAAAATGCAACAATATCATTTTCCAACAGAAGGAAACGAATGAGTAGTTGCTGTTTTTTGTCCAATTCATTGTAAATGACCTTGGCACTTTCAGATGTCGTGAAAGCCGTCCATATATAACGTCACAATGAATGAAGGATTTGAAATGTGCAGTTTCCAAGCCATGAATTCTGCTTCAGATTTCTTTATCGAAAAATAGTTAAAAATTATCAGAATCATTTTCGTTATTCTATACATATATAATTATATTAACGATAATACGTTATTTATATATATATATAAATATATATATGATCATATATATATGATATATACACACAGGGTGATTATAATTAAAGTTCAACTTTCAACATGCTGTAAAAAAAGAACCACTGCTTAGAATGACCTGAAATTTGAATTGAATATACTCGAAGAAAGGGGAAATGGTATGGCATAAGAAAAAAAATAGTTCCAGATGACGCTTTAAGCGTCGTAATATGCAAAATACAAGACTTGTCATGCGCACGACACATTGCATTTGTAATAAAAACGCGGGGTACATGGCGTTTTCCTCATATTGCTTCTGAGAAGCTCGCAATGACTCTCTCAATGTAGGATGACGTTGTGCTTCTCTTTTACAAGAACGGTGACTGTGCACCAGTAGCTCTGAAGAAGTTCTGAACAGTAAAGGGTGTGAAAAATGTCTGCCAAGGGTCTGGAGAAAATTATGAAGAAATTCGAAGAGACAGGTTCTTTCCAAGTGAAATCTGGCAGAGGTACTAAACCAATTGCTTCGACGTCAGTAGAAGATGTGGCCACATTAGTCCAGGAAGAAACGAGGAATGGTGTGCAAACGTGCAGTGCACGGGAAATTGCCCGAACTTTGGACCTGCCTGTGAGCACGGTGCATAAAATCAACATCATGCATTGCTATCCATACAAAATTACCCATGTTCAGGAGTTGCTTCCTGTTGACCTGCCAGTAACAAAAAGGTTTGCTTTAGAATTCCCTGCTCTCATGAAAGTGGAATGGCCATGGAACATTTTGTGGACAAACGAAGCGCATTTCCATCTCCAAGGACATGTCAATACTCAGAATTGCAGAATATGGGCAACGGAAAATCCGTTCACACATGATCCAGTTCCTCTTCATTCTACGAAGGTAACTGTGTGGTGCGGGTCGACGCCAGCGTTTATCGTAGGGCCATTTTTTTTTCGAGGAGATGATCGTTCGGGTCCTGTTACCTTTACCGTCAATAGTAAACACTATGAGAGTCTTTTGCGCAACCACGTCACTTCAATCACTTCCAACACTTCAACAGCGTGCATAATTGGATAGCATCATTTGTATGCAAGATGGCGCTCCTCCGCACATTGCAAAGCCAGTGAAGCAGCTGCTCAAGAGCCTGGCCATTCATTTTACAACAGCCTGGCCGTCAAACTCACCTGATCTCAATCCTTGTGACTTCTGGCTGTGGGTTATCTGAAAAATGTTGTGTTTAGTGGTCCGATTGCAAACTTAGCCGAATTGAAGGCACCCATTGCGCAACACATTCACAACCCCTGAGACACTCCGATCTGTTGTGGAACATGCTGTTTCTCGGTTTCAACTGTGGCAGAAAAAGGTGAACAGCATATTGAACATGTCTTGCGCAAGTCTCGCGATAAGTAAAAATCGATTTTTGTGTGGTTTTTGGCCTCAGGACAATTAAAAACCGAATTTTCCCATCCGATATGGTACAACCTTGCCGTGGTTGATGGGTTTTAAACTAACAGTGCCATAACTGTTGAATGACTTGGAAGTCATTTCTTCAGTAAAAACCCGATACAGTCATGCACATTGAACAGTACAGTTAGTTTAACGTGCAACTCACGCCATAGCCGTCGTATTACGCAATGTCACTTGTAGCCGAACCCATTTACGTTATGACACTTACAATGCCATCTATTGCTAACATTTGGAACTATTTCTTTTTTCTTATGCCATACCATTTCCCCTTTCTTCGAGTACATTCAGTTCAATTTTTTTACAGCATGTTTAAAATTGAACTTTAATTATAATCACCCTGTATATTTGAATCATTTACTAGTAGCATATGAAGTAATTGATTTGTATATTCATTCTGGGCAATATGTTTTTGATATATTGTATTTGTAGGATATCTAAACAAAAAAAATTAGAAAAACAACTCCCTAAATTTAGAATTTCTGACTAAAAGAGAATAAAATTCATAGAAACCTGGCAGAACGATCAGAAATATCAAAAGAAAAGCACGAATTATATATTTAAAAACTGATAGATTATTTCTTATAACTAATAAATATTGGTTAAATGTGAATTAATCAACTAACTAATTATTGATGTAAAACAGGGAAACTTAATGTGTTGAACGAATCGTACGAAATAAGAAAATGGATTTGATATTTAACTTTAAGTAGTTGGAAAAATCCTATTTTAGCGTATTTAATTATGTTAAAATGCACATTACGGTATCCGTGAAGCCGGATGTTGATGGTGGATGTTTTAACTTCCTGTGGAGAATGAGGTTTGCAGACAAACTTACTTAAAAATAGTTTCGGACGATCTTTTACTAGAAAAACTAATAACTAAAGAAACCCATTGTTCTATTTAATCCAGAAATAATTCAAAAGATGGATTATAAACATATGGAATTTAATATAATTCAGATACATGTTTCAGATGTTATTTACATCCATTTTCAAATCTGGCGAACACAAGTTTTAAATCTGAAAACAATCAACAATTCATACATTTCCACTGAAGTTAAAAACATGCCCATTTTTATGATAATTGAAGTTTCAATAAATTTCTAACATCTGTAATCTCATGTTTTCTGTTAATTAATTGTTCCTATATTTTTGAATTAACGAATTCAATCCTTTATTTTCAATCTGTAGTAATTAACATCTTTTGCTACATTTTCAATTTCTTTTAAAATATGAGTAGAATTATGCATCACATAATCTTGCATTGCACAATGTAGTTGTTGATGGATGATCGACGCTACCTCATTGTGTTGGTGGAGATAGTCTATTTGGAGAGAAGGGTAAAGTCTGATATTACATGGTCGATCATTTCATGTGTAGTGTGCACTTCCTGCATGTGTCGTCATGTGTGTTTGCGTCGTGAAATTCCATTCCAATGTCGTTGGTGAACTGTATAGTGAATTGTAGTTAATCTTCTGGATCTGAACCTCTTGATCCAGAAGTTCTGGACACTGTCTGCATCAGGAGCCTTCCAGTTGTGTGCATGTTTTAGTGCTGTAAATTACTAAGTTGATCTGTTGGATTAATGTTATCCATGTAGAGTAAGTGTGTGATTTTTGTATGGTGTGAGAGTGCCCGAGATAAGCCTATCACTGTCTTTTGTGTTGTCTAGCATGTGGCTCAGTCTTCCTGGGAGATACCTCTCCTTATGGGAATGGGGACTGTAGTGATGGAGAGGTTGGTGGCGCGGAAGTGCAATGTTATGTCCCAACTCTTCATCGTGGCATCCAAGCATTTCGTGATCGTGGAGTATATTTTGTAGAGATGAAGAGTGCGTACGTGCCAGGGCTGTGAAACCTAGTCAAATGCTTCTTGTAGCTGATATAAGCGATGTGTAAATAGCTATTCTTTAAGTACTCCTGCCGCAGGATTGCCGAATCAATAAGGAGCTGCTCCTTATAACCCTAGGAATTCCTGCGACTACCCCCCCCCCTTCTGTTGTTCAGAAAGAATGTTATGTGTCTCGATTGTGGGTAGATTTTATCTGTAAGTCAGAAGGTGAGGAGCTTGTAAAGTGTAGGGGTAAATTATTGAACTATAGATTGCAGAGTATTCTTTACTGTTCATTATTCTTGCTCTGTGGCACCCTGAGTGAGGAAAAGAGGCATATGTTCTCGGTGTTGAATTATGTCAGAGAGTGTAAGAGCTAGTGCAGGGACATAAACCTCTTAATCCAGAAATGCTGGACACCGTTTGCATCAGAAGCCTTCCAGTTGTAAGCATGTTTTAGTGTTGTCTGTATGTATACGAAAGTAATGTCATGGAAGTATATTTGGGGTAGGTGTTCAGTGAGTTGTTGTTCCTCTGTGATCCTGGTGCTTTGTCATGTGGGGGATGGGATTGGACTACAGAGATGACTAGTATTCATGTAATGCCTCGCTGGTGGGAGTGTTTGTGGTTGGGTGTTATAGAGGTAGATGTAGGAATCTGTAGAATTTTTTTCTCATTGTATTGAAAAGTGTTGTTTGTGCAGAGTGCAGTGTTTGTGTCTTTGTAATATTTTTTACAAGTGCACTCAGTTGTTATTGTTAATCATTTATTTCTAATTAACAATTTATTCACGTGTAAGATATTATTCTTACAAAAAAAATATTTATTCAATTAAAATTATTGATTTATATATTTTTTTACGATATAAAACTACTATTAATTTTACTTCATTACAAACAAAAGCTCTCATTAATTTTACAATCTTTGATTCTTTATTACGTACACTTAGGGGCTAATACTCTGATTCAGATCTGGAAAGTTTGAAATTTTATAAACTAAAGTTTTATATTTTTGTTTAAAAAAAAGTTTGGAATAATATTTAAAAAGAAATTAATTTTTAAGTAAATATGAAATTTTATTTCACAAAATATTTTATTTCTTTGTAACATAATCCTTCAAAATTATATTACAGAAAATTTCATAAATAAAATAAATACATATTTGATAATTATTAAAATATCTCTGTTGTAAAAAGAAACTTAAAAAATGGATTATTGCCAATGTCGAGGAAGGTTAATTAATTATTAGTCTCTAAAAACAAGTTCATAGATTTTTATTAAAGTAATTAATATCTAAAAAGTTTGGGATAATTTAACGTGCATGAAAGGATTATTAAGGTATAAAAAGGAATAAAAAAATCACCGAGTTGCTTTTGGAGTTTTTGATACCGGATATATCTTGAATTCTTTGTATACCTTTTTATATCTTAAGAAAAAAGTTTAGTTTGATTTATGTATTCTGCTATTAAAAACAAATGTTAGTGATATCTTTTTATATACCGTATATTATTTGTTTATAGTATGTATGTAGAAATATGTTTAAGTATATATTATCTGTAATAATAAGAATAAGCCACTCTAACGCCCTGTATATTTTGCAATAAATAAATTTTATACTTTCTTAACTGTATGTATATATAAAACCGTAATACAATACTATTGTATAAAGGTATACAGGGTGTTTCCGAACTTATATAACAGAAGAATAAAGTAGATAGACGGTAAACAGTTTTGATTAAGTAATGTGTGTCCGATCTTGCACCGATACGGCACTACAGTCGTTTTAGTGTTATTGCTGGTAGACAGTCATTCATGGAAGGGCCATTGCCACCTGTCTGTTTGGAGTGTTGTGCATTGGAGAAGATATTCAACGTGACGCCTTTCTTGTCCTACACAATAGTGGCATCGCCGGACTGTTGACTTCCGCACTCATTAAAAATGCCAGATGTAGTACTGATGGCATTGCAGACTTCGAGAATTCGTTGATGCAGATTATATGCTGTATCGACAGGTGTGGCGTAGACGAGGATATTTACATGGCCCGTACATTCAATCGGATTAAGTTCCGGCGATCGTGGAGGCCATGGGACTAAAACGACTGTAGCGCCGCATCGATGCAAAACCGGACACTACCCTCTGTCTACCGTATTCTTTTGTAACACTCTGTATCGTAAATATTTGTGATTTTTTTTACAAAAATATTTTAAATATATCTGAAATGGTGAAATCTAAATTTTATTAATTTCCACAACCAGTTTGATAGAGATCACAAATCCCTAACCTCACAAATGATATGTTCTTTTATTATTGTTATTATGATAGTGATGTAATATTACATATTATTATTATTAAGTAACAGCGAGTTTAGTCAGTTAACTGTACTTTAACAAATAGCAAGTTACACAAGTGACTATAGTCAGGAGTCCTCTTGTATCTGAAAGGCAGGGTTGAAGACTGGATCCTTGAGCTTGAAACACATCATTTGATTACTATTTTACTATGGTTACTATGTTACTTTCACCCATGGAATGAATAAATTTCCCAACCATGTAAAAAGTGTTAAGTAGTGCTGTCTTTTGCAGCTCAATGTAAGTATTTCGATATGATGAGTACTTTGAGGCTTGTGTGCAGAGACATAGATATAATATTGTTACTGATTGGAACTGTATTAATCTTCCTGTTACCCCATTGTTGTTGTTTTTTTTTTCGAGTTCCAATTCTCAATCTCTGTATTTCGTTTGTTTTTCTCCGAAAGTTTTCTCGAGATTGTTTCTATTAGAAATTGCAATGTCTATTAAGAGGGCTTTATTTACTATATTTACGTCTGGTCTTTTGTAGTGAATCGTTTTATCAGTGAAGAGTGTTCTGACCCAAAATAGCATCACTCTGATGCCTCATTAAAAGCTTTATCACAAATTCTTAGATAAAAATCAGCTACAAGGAAGTCCAAAGTCCTACATTAAAAGCTTTAGTTTTGTTTTATAAATGAACAGCGATCATTGGGTGATTCAACTATGCTTCACTTCATTTAATTTCAACCATTTCGTTAAATATTCTTTTAGAGATATTGTATTCTTAAGAGCTCGTACATAACTATATTGTTGAATTTATATTGTATAATTAAATCTGACAGATAACTTATAGATTATCCTAATTATACAGATTACTTAATTATACTGATTTAATTGACTACTAAAGTGTCGAGATAATATCTCTATGTCATCATCAAATTCATCCTTCTTTACAGAAATATCGATAATCCTGAAAAAAATATATTCCACATAACTTATATAAAATAACCTTATTATTTATTAAGTATTAAGTAATATTTCAGTTCGAGAGAGCTGTAAAAGTTAACCCATCTGTGTATTTTCCAAAAGAACACTGCCGTAGCTTTTGAACTGAAACTTTTATGGGTGCTAGGTATCTGAAGGACTTGGCTGCTTTTGTATTTCACAGAAATCAGATCAACCGTTTGAAAATGACAGACGATAGAAATTTCAGATTTTTGACGGTTTTGACCTATATTCAAACCCTTTTCCCGATATTGTTTTACAGATTTTGCCACAAACTTTGGATATCTAAAAGATGTTACACTGAAAAATTTAGATTGAGTTGCTCTTCAATGTATTTTTTACTTTAGTGACTGAATATAAGAAGTCTCACTTTTCAATTTTTTTTTTATTAGATTTGTGATCAACGCGATGGATTGCCACGAGGTTGATTCTTGGGTTCGAATCCAAGAGTAGACATGGATGTATCTTTCTTCTGTGTTTGTTTCTGCGAATTGAATGAGAACTATTTCCTGGGATATCCATGGGTAACGATACTTTGGTTAAATAGTTCAAAGAATGTTCATGTTGTAAGGGGCCGTTCAAGTATTGCGTAAGCACTAAAACCTCCTCCCCCTCCATGTAAGCAAAGATAAGCACACGCCAGACCACCACCACCAACCTTTGTGATTACGTAAGATTTGCCAAATCATTACAGTAATACTACTGAAATAAGCAAAAATATTAAGGGGAAAAATGTTTAAAAAGATTTAAATTCAATTTAAATCAGAAAAGGAAAAAGAAGGAAAGCTAATTTTTCTAGACCTATTATTGATTAATAACTACCTGTAACTTGCCAGTTAACTTTGTGCCGAAATTATGATAAGAAAAAAAAAAATCCTTAAAAAAAACCCCTAAAATTTCAACGAACTGTTCAACGTTTAGATTTTCCGTTTGTTAATATGTGTGGTTGTACATTCATTTCCGATTTGACAGAAAACCATTTTCTATTCCTATTATTCTTCTTATTAAAGGACCAACTTGAAATATGAGTGAGATTATTTTGGTCTTGACTCAATCATTTAAATTATAAAAATCCATTAATATCTTATCAAATATAGTTCTCTGTGAAATGAAAACTATAATAGAGTTCAATACTATGAGATCAATGTAATGTGTATTTATACAGGAAATCTCTAAGAACATGATACCTTTACAGTCATGTGCGTAAATACATTAATAGCCAAGACATGTTTACCTTGTGTATTATATTAATTGATTAATTCTTAAGGGATGTGCGGAAGAATTCAGTTGGTGAATTTAAATGAAGGAAATCAATTGTTTCTTTTATGGACATGATTTGATTCGGGGGTGGATAGCAGATCTCCAAAAGGTCGTCTTCAAAATTTCGTTGGGGGGGAAGGGATAGTGGCAAGATTCGTCTGTCATCCAACCAGAAAAAAAAAACGAAAGAAAATAGGATTATACATTTAGCGATTTCGGGGGATGGGGCCCTCTTCCCCTTCCCTTAAAATATGCTAATGATTTCTGTCCAATTAAATGGCAACTTTATCATTCAGTAACAAGAGTCAAACATACTAAATGGAGGATGAATTTGAGTTCGAATTTCTTGGTGGGCATGGCTTTTTCCTTTCTTTGTTCCTTTTTCTGATTCTATCACTTCGGCTGTCTATGTCCGTAGTTTAGTCTTTGGGTCTGTTAACAGATCCTAGTAACCTCAGTATGGTTGGGTAAGGGGTGCCATTCACTTCTCTTCATGGGTTGCAATCAATTAAATTTGTATTTAGTCGATGGAATAGTGCAATTTTATTATTTAGTATCTGTCGTATTTCTTCACGGTGCCAGAAACTCAATCCCAAAGATATTTTTTCAGAGAAGTAAATCAATTGATTTGTTTTATGAAATGTAATTTTGCTGAAGTTAATGAACTTCTCCCTTTGGAATGTAATAGATCATTTGTAAGAAAAAAACATTTCGTTTGCAGATGTAGAGATAGAATTTAACTGAATATCAATATATTGTTATTATAATATATTATATATTTTCAATATATTTTTCGAAATACGTAAGTTGTGGGCCCGGTAGCCGAGTGGGAAGGGCGTTTGC
>JAFIDM010120289.1:524-36955 GCA_023159025.1 Thereuonema tuberculata | reverse complement strand
TATTTCCCTTAGCAAAACCAGTTTCTCAGTTTCAAATGATATCTTAATAGCGCTACATCTAAAGTCTTCATCGACTCCCAAAGACGCTTGAACCTCATTCTTCAAAAATGTGCATCCGCCGCCGCCACCAAAGAGTTCCAAATAAATGTATGAATTTCTGAAAAATTACAAAACGAAACTAAGATTTTCCAATGATTTTTATTCCCATCATTTATTAAGGAATCACTTTCTTGCAAAACGAATAAAATTAGCCATAATTCCACAGGTGAGATTTCGTAAAAATCTATCCAATGTTTCAATGTAAATTACAAAGGATTTTGAAATCACGGGCGGAGTAATTTCAGGTTTTACGCCGACCATCTGCTCACAATACAATCAAGACACTTCTTAATAACGTAAGGCTTGCTATTCTATTTTCTTCGTAGGATTATTTAACTCGATTACTTTAGCTAAAATGGGACTCTTATTTTAATAACAGGGGGACATTTAATGTTTTGATAAAATATTATAATTTAGTTTCTCATTCACTCAGATATACAGTTTTATATTTTCAAATAACCCACCTGCTGTTCTTCAATTTTATCATCAATTAATTTAGAGTGCAGAGTTTATTGCGCTTCCGAACTGTTGAGTAAGAGATACAACGAAATTAATAAGACTATTCGAAATCATTAGTTAGCTAAACTATTGACATGTCGTCGAAAAATATTGTAAAATCATTTAAATGTGACTTTTGTGATAAAAGCTTTTCTCGAGCAGCGCATTTAACAACGCACATTAGGTCACATACAGGTGAAAAGCCATTTAAATGTGAGTTTTTTGAGAAAAGCTTTTCTGTTGCATGCAATTTAAGAACCCACATTAGATCCCATACTGGTGAAAAGCCATTTAAATGTGAGTTTTGTGAAAAAACGCTTTTCTCAAGCAGCTCATTTACCAAGCCACATTAGATCACATACAGATGAAAAGCCATTTAAATGTGAGTTTTGTGAAAAAAGCTTTTCTCAAGCAGCTCATTTACCAAGCCACATTAGATCACATACAGATGAAAAGCCATTTAAATGTGAGTTTTGTGAAAAAAGCTTTTCTGAAACAGGCAGTTTAACAAAGCACATTAGATCACATACAGGTGAAAAGCCATTTAAATGTGAGTTTTGTGAAAAAAGGTTTTCTCAAGCCGGCAATTTAAGAACCCACATTAGATCATATGCAGGTGAAAAGCCATTCAAATATAGCTTCTGTGAAAAAAGCTTTTCTCGAACAAGCAGCTTAAGAAGACACCTGAGATCACATATGGGTGAAAAGTTATAAAACTCAACATCACATCACACACAGAAGAGAAAACATTTAAATGCAAATTTTGTGGAAAGACTTTTTTCCAAGCAAACAGTTTAAATGTTCATATTAGATCATGTAAGGTTAAAAGTCATTAAATGGTATTTTTTGTAATGAACACTTTTCTCATGAATGTAATTTGAGAATCTAATTTCACATCAGACAACATTTAGGTGATTATATGTATTTATTATTTCTTGGAAGAAAGTTTCAGAATCATAAGAAGAAAAGCTAATCCCACCCAAAACACTTCGTGTAAAATAAGTTGCCAAGACTCACATGCTCATATTGCTTTCACTGTTAAAAAGATATGAGATCTCATGTAGAGCCAAGCCCCTAACTCTACAAGGCCTAACTCTTCAAGCCCTAACTCTAAAAACCCTATATCTTGGTCAAAAAGTATGTCTTGGCCGTTTCGTGGCTGTCACACAGACAATCTCATGGAGTTATGTAAAGGATATGGAGTATGCCAAGGCATACTTTCTGACCAAGATATTAGGGTTTTTAGAGTTAGGCATGTAGAGTGAGGGGCTTGGCTCTACATGAGATCTGATAACTTTTTAACAGTGAAAGCGTTATGAGCATCTTGACAACGTATTTTACATGAAATTGTTTGGATGGGATGAAATAGTTCCATGAAACGGCCAAGCCATTCTTTTTGACCAAGATATAGGGTTTTTAGAGTTAGGGCTTGAAGAATTAGGCCTTGTAGAGTTAGGGGCTTGGCTCTACATGAGATCTCACATCTTTTTAACAGTGAAAGCATTATCAGCATGTGAGTCTTGGCAACTTATTTTACATGAAATGTTTTGGGTGGGATTATCTATTACAACTAAATTTAGTTTTAAGATTATTTAGAAAATGGATTTTTTCAATACCATACTTTTCTGTTTTTCTATTGGTCAATTTGTATATACAAGCTATTTGCACTTTTGTAAGAAATCACATTATTTCACACTATTATTTAGGCCGAAGCATTGAGGGTACGACGTATTTCAGATCTTAATAAAATCCAAAGTATAAAAGCTAGATAAATGAAACTTAGCGTATTTCATCAGTATGGTTACTGCATCTTATCCTGAAAATTTGAGCTCTCTAGTATTATCCAGGCCGAAGCTACGAGGGTTCGATAATACATAACCAGACCCCCCCCCTTTATGAGGGGTTGGAGGTTGAAAGTTACGGATTTCTTAATTTTTCTGTTGTTTGTGTGCTAATCCTAGCCTGCATACCAAATTTCAGCTTTCTAGGACTTCAGGAAGTACCCTAGAGGTTTTGATGATCATGAGTGAGTGAGTGACGAAATCGACGTATTTTAGGTATTAATAAAATCCAAAGTATTAAAGCTAAATAAATGAAACTTAGCGTATTTCATTAGTCTGGTAATTGCAACATATCCTTAAAATTTGAGCTCTCTAGTATTATCTAGGCCGAAGCTATAGAAACACTTCCAGAAAAGGTACGTAGTGCCGTTCGTGCCTTCGGCTCGTCTTGGCGGGGGGACTGCCGTGCCCCCAGATTACCTTCTGCAGAATAAAACTAGAGCTTATGTTACAGGAATACTATTAAATGAAATTGATCAGTTAAAGAATTATTTTATTTATATTTAGCATTGAATATTGAAAATAATTTATTCGATTTAATTCATATCTACAAAAAACATGAAAAGAATATATATAAAAAGAATATTTTATAATTTAGTTAGCACTTTGCAACAGGGAGTCTAACTGCATGCAAAGGCAAAGTTATTTCAAAATGGTTTTGCATGATTTTTTTACTAGAAAAACTAACCCTCATCTGGCTAACTGTGATCTTCAGATAAAAGTATGCTCAAAATTGCGACTCGCTCGGCACCCTCCTAGTCTATAACAGGTAGCCTATAACAGGTGCCTGCGGCGAAGGTAACCGTAACTCTTTGACCTTCATGCTTTGTGGATGAATTTGTGGATAAGTAAAAGATAAGGATGAAGAAACACCACTGTTTGTTAATACAGTAAAACTCACTTAAGACGCTTTCCCGCTTAAGACGCTGTTTTCCGTCGGTCCTTGGACATTTCCTATGCTAGTTAATGTAACATCCACCTGTTAAAGATGCTTTGTTCTGCTCTGTATTTTCGGATAAGACGCTCTTATCTCTGTTCCCCCTGCTTCAACCGTTGTTTCTTAGTTACTTTGTTTCGTCCGACCATAAATTGTAGTCATGTTGTCACAAAGATGGAGGAGTGATGGCACTAGTTTTTTGACTCATTCCTATATCGGGTGAATGTATCGAATGGTTTAGTTCGTTGGGGAGTGTATCAGTGATTTCGTTATGGCCAGTGCTAGCAGTAAAACTGGAATAAAACGTTAAACTTTATCGATTTCGGACAAACATTTTGAACATTTTGAAAAAGTACGATAAAGGATATGAAGCTAAAAAACAACTCGTGACCAGCAGCACTCGAACTTTGGATTAAATGATCGCTGATGCAACGATTGTGGAGAATGCGAAAGAGGACGACGACGACGAACTGGCGCAGACACCTACAGTTACTTCTGGCTTGCAATACTTAGGTTAATTTCGATATGTATTGTAATTATTATTTAATATTGTAGGTACCTTGTGTAGTTTCTGGATGATGAGCATGGGCGGATTTAGGTCTTGATATCTGGGGGTGCGAGCTGACCGGAAGGTATAAGGTATTTGTAGACGAAATTCATACACCAAAACCCAATTTAAATGTTCCGTTTTTGGGCCTAAATTAATAATTAATAAAATTATTATAATAGAAAACATTTTTATTTATCTGTAAAAAAATTATCATCCAAAAATCTGGGGGTGCGGCGCACCCCCTAGCACCCCCATAAATCCGCCCATGATGATGAGCAACACATTTTTTTTTTTAAGCCCTTAGAGGGTTTTTTTTTTTTTTTTTTCCAATTTACCTGGACTATATGTATGTGCTATGGTTTTGGAGATGGACCAGAAAAAACATTAACTTTTCTTTTATGTAGACTATACATAATTTATATATAAATTGTGATAATTTAATTCGGTGGACAATATATTTACTTCATTTTTATTGTTGTCTTATTTGTTTCTTTTTATGTTTTAAATGTTAGCAATTCGCTTATTTATATAATGAATAAAAATTGCACAGCTTAAAAATAAAATTCTCAAGATATAGGAACTTACTATAAATATAAGAAATAGAGGAAGAGAAAGAACCTGTGATAAGATATATTAAAAAAATAAAAATAAAAAGTAACCTTTTTGAAAAGAAAATAAGTAAGATAGGTTTAATATCTATTTAATCAATGGTGAAAAGATAAAGGAGGCTTAAAAATCAGTATTTTTTTAGAATTAAGCTTGACCAATACTGTTGTATGGATTGTATATTATAATTTATATGATAATTTGCTTAAATTCTTTCTTAATGATTATGAAACAATATCAACGTAATATGTAAAATTTAAAGAGATGTGCTCTTTCAGATATAAAGATTGATTTTTTTTTTTTTTATGTATGTGTGTTTTGTGTTGAGAGCAATAGCAGCAGAGAGCTTATTAACTCAGTTCGAAAAAGCTAGTTTTATTTATACAATATCGGAGCAGGATTGAAATACCGTCTTAAAGACAATAATGACTGTGCCTATATTTATAGACATATTTATAGGTTCTTTTAACTATTTTGATTTTCTAAGAAAAGAAAAATACAATTTTACTTCATATGCTCTGAATGAACATGCAATGATGTACTGTAGTATATGAGAAAAAAAAGAAAAATAGTATTTTAGAAAAGTAAGGTTATGAATACTGAGTTTAATATTTTTACAATTTATTAAACATATTAATACAGGGTGGCCCATAAGCCCATAGGTTGGATTACAATATATGTACAGTGTGATGTCAACACACAATTGTGGGCGTGCTTCCGTCTCGCAGGATGTGAGTCATCAAGTCGGTCATGAAAGCATGACACTGCAGCAATTCGTATTTCTGTGTCCCTGATTCACACTGTACACTTTTGATTTGAGGTAGCCCACACTGCAAAGTCAAATGGATTTAAAATCAGCTAGCAGGGAGCCCATTCCACTGATCCCTACGGCCAATCCATTGTGGGAAGCTCCCATCCAGCCAGTTACGTACCCGATTGCCTTAATGGGGGAGGGGTGCCCAGTCCTGTAAAACCTCTGCGGGTACAATATTAAGTCTGTCTGGAAGTAATGAGTTACCCAACATATCCAGGTATTTTCGCTGGTGACAAGTTTCTTTAAAAAAGTAGGGGCAGACGACTCGGTTTTTCCACAGACCACGATGATGCGGTCGGCTCCTTGTTGCTGGACATTAGTAAACCAATGAGGATTCCAACCGCATATTTTGTCGGTTAACCTTACTATTTACATATAAGTTGGCTTTAATGGAGAACATGACTTTGGATAAAAATTCCGTGTCCTCCTCCAGGTTTCCCAGGAAGTATTCATACATTTCAAGCCGACGGTCCGGATTGTCCTCTGATATGTTGACACACTTCTGGGCCACCCTGAACATTAGGATGCATTTGTGTTGCCATCAAAATAAAAAATCTCTTTATAAAGTCTATTAAATATGTTTAATAATGATGAATTGATCCATCTTTTAATTTAACAATATAAACAAACGAGAAATTTTGTTTGTTGAATGAAAATTTCAAGTCATTAGGTCCTGGAATCAATTACAATTTTCGGGAATGGCAATATAACAGTATTTTTTGTAAAAAAAAATTATTATAGGCCTACTAAAAATTAAGCTGATCTTGATATCATTAAAATATTTTAAGATACCATATAGAATAATTTCTAAAAAAAAGATTGTCTCCTAAATTTTTATAAATTAAATCATTCTTCGTCATTAACTGAAGACGGTGAAAGACTTGCTGCACTGATGTCAATAAAATCGATGAAATGTGAGATTAATAAAAATTGTTTGTTTTTATTTTTATAGGTGTTGCATGGTTAGCAATTCATGAACTGGCCAAGAAAACAATATTCGAGGAACTTACAAAATTTGGAATGCTAAAGGGAAATATCTAAGACATGATTGACACCAATCTTGCCTCTCTATTTTTGCCTCATGGTCAATAAGTGGCATATCTTATATAATCACCTATATCATGAAAATCAGACACTAATAAATGACCCGAGACCATAAGGCAAAAATACAGAGGCAAGATTGGTGTCAATCATGTCTTAGATATTTCCCTTTAGCATTCCAAATTTTGTAAGTTCCTCGAATATATATAAATGCTTTATTGCCGTTATAAAAAAAAAATAAGAATTTTCAAAAGCCAACAAAGATTTTACTTTTAGATTTTCATCAACAGTTATTTGTGGTATTTTATAAATAATCAGGAGATTCTTTCATATGAAATTAACAAGCAAATAATAAATCAAGAAAGATAAAAGTTAGCAAATTTTTTTGTTAAATATAAGTATAGAATTTAAAATGTTCACTTTTTAAATGAAGTTTTTTCCATACCTTTCGCCATCCCAAGCCAAACTTCATCTGGACTGACCAGCATGAATTCAAAGTTTGGCAACTCCATATCTACAAAACTAAATACATAATAGACATTGTTTGTTCTCTATTAGATATAAAAGAATAGTGCAAATAATTTGGAAGACATTTAAAATTCCTTATCTTTAGTTTTGATCTCTGCTACTCTTTCAATGATTGAAACCTACACACTCTTCAACTAAATTCTGCCAGCATCATAAAGTGTAAACATCCAAAGGCGGAAGCTAAGGATCCCAATCAGAATGTTGAGATTTTAAGAAGAATGTCCAGGATTGAAAACAAAGAAATAATTTTATGTATAAAATGGTTTAAGGAAATAACTATTATTTGGTTCATAATGGCAAAATTTAATGTGCCTCAGAATGTTAATAAGAAAAAATAAAGATAAAAACGCACGGTACGTAAATTCCAAAAATAGCTCAGTGAATCTTTAAATGTTGTGCGTTTTTCATCTTTATTTTTTTTTTTTATCATTTGTTTCAGGAAGAACCCTCTAGACCTACCAGATGGTGCAGAGAGAGCTGACGAACAAGTCAAATTCTCCAAAAAGTGATGGTACTTACTGTGGAGCCAGGATTCTATTTCATTAATTACGTCAGTACACTGACTGCTAAATTGAAAGTGAATACCTACTATAGTGGAACAATCCAAGCTAATTCGGCAATAATTTGAATATATTCGTTATAACACAACACGATCATGTGTAGTTGGAGTCATTTGGTGTCTAACCATGTGCTGAGGTAAAATGCCACCATCACAGTAGCTGAGCAATTTTCAACGTGGAATAGTCATACACTGCCACATTAGTGGTCAGTGTGCTAGCCGTAGAAGCGACACTGAACATGCTAGTCGACCATGGTTGCTATTTTCCCGAAGTGGAAACATGATGTCATGAAGGTGGCCGAGCCAGCTTGCTCACCGATAAGAGACCGGAGGGTTGGTTCCAGCAGGCAATGTGAACAATTGTCAGTACTATGACAATTCGTCAGGAGCTCCATGCCTTAGGGTACACCGGTCGGACTGCTGCCCACAAGCCTAACATCACTCCTGTAAACGCGCAGCACCTGGTTTCATCCCTGTCAATGCCCAACGCCCAGAGTTGTGAGAGCCTGGTTTCCAGAGAAAAATGTTCAGGAACGTCAGTGGCCCATCCGGACCTCAACCCTATTGAACATCTGTGGGATGAATTGGAGCGCCGGATTCGTGCGAGTCCAATGCGACCACAAACACGCATCTAACTTGTAGTCTATGAAGGGGGAGTGGTGTATGGCTGCTGTGCTTAGGGCAAAAGGCCACAGTTCGCGCTATTAGAAAGCTGTCAATAAAGAGTCTGTTCCATACCAAATGTCCACTTTCAATTGAGCAGGCAGTGTATATCAGTGAATGGGGAGGCGTAAGTCAGTTGGGACGATTTGGAAGTCTACGTTCAAATTGTTCTAAATGTGTTACAAATGTAACTAAAGTCTCAAAATTTAAAATAGGACAGTTTAAATATGAATAAATCATATTCTCCTATTCTTGATTGTAATATGATAACTGAATTAATTACATTTAAGCTCAAAATAGGCTAATTTTTCGAAAGACTTTCAGCTCTATTAAATTATTTTAGCTTAAAAAAGCTCTCATTTCTCATTCTATGAATAAATAAAGTAATAATCTAGTAAATGAATTCAAGATATCCTTTACTTTCCCGATAGTTGAATTTAAAGAAAATAAAAACCAGAAATTTGATAGTTTCTGTTTATAATTTTTATTTTTTTAAAATTCAACTATTGGGAAACTAAAGGATATCTTGAATTCGGTTACTAGATTATTACTTTATTTATTCATAGAATGAAAAATGAGAGCTTTTTCAAGCTAAAATAATTTAATAGAATTCAAATTCTTTAGAAAAATTAGCTTATTTTGAGCTTAAATGTAATTAATTCAGTTATCGTATAAAAATCCAGTATAATATGATTCATTCACATTTAAACTGTCCTATTTTAAATTTTCAGATTTTTAGTTATAAGGTATATGGCCCAAATATCGCCCATCTAAGAAAACCTGCCCATATTCTTGTCATTTACCGTCTCAGTTGCTTGCAAACAATTACAATATATCAAATAAACCTTCACTTACATGTTCTTGGACCAATTATAGATATAACTATTATTTTGTATTTTTCCTCAATTTTTGTTCAGGCAAACCTCATATTTTGAATTTTATGAAAGTGTTCCAAATATCGCCCACACCATTAAATACTTTTTTGCACTTCTTTGCATTTTTTTGTTTTTTTCTTAATCTTTTCGCAATTCTTTATGGGTGTTGCGAGCTTCTTTTGCTTTGGATCGTCTAAGTTCAGCCCCCTAGGACTTAGTTTCCTTTTGCTGAGAGAATTCTTTAGAGCAATTGTGAATGGTGACCCACTCACAAGACTGGAACAGTAAATGTTTTGGAAGCTTTCAGAAGGCCCATTTTTTTTATTTTTTACAGCTGTGACAACTTCTCTGTCCCATGTCTTACGTTCAGACATCTGTAATAAACCAAAATAAACTATCGCACAGTGGGCGATGTATGGAACAACGATGTGGGCGACATTGGGCACTCTCTAGCTTGTCAATTTGGGGGACGCTACAGACAAACCGGCTACCTCTAACAAGTGACAGACATTATCAATAGATAGGTTATTTCTTTCACTACTTCACGATATTAGATGGTTGCGATGGCATGAATAATTCATAAGCTTCAGCACTAAAAGAAACAGTAGGTTCATAACTTACCAGAACGAAAAACCTTCAAGAATTCATAAAAAATAAACGGTTTGAACTAACACCACCAAACGAACACAGCGTGCTAATAGAAGGAATGGCAAATTGTTTCCATCGGTTCCCGTGTGATAGCATCACTATCCCGTCCTACATCGCCCTGGGCGGTATTAGGAACCTGGGCGATATTTGGGCCATATACCTTATTTGTAACAGTTACAGAACGATTTGAACTTAGACTTCCAAATCGTCCCAACTGACTTACGCCTCCCCTTAATATAAGGCTGATCCTCTCTTTAATTAGATATTTGCATCGGAATTGGGGGGAGAGTTGACGTAAAATCTTTTTCCAATCCAAAATTAACTTTTTTTTTTCCTCCTTAGCTAATTGACGAAGCTTTGACAAATCCTAACCAGTCACACTCCATTAACACAGAAGTGATTAATCGATGTCGAGGATTTCACGGAGTTTGGATAGAAGATGAAATTATTGTGATCACAAATAGTACTGAAGTGATATCTGATGTATCTCGGGATGTTCAAGAAATAGAAGATTTCATGGCAGGAAGGAAGGAAGTTAGATATTGAACTGCCATTATCACTATAGCAAAATCTAATACTACAAGATAACAATAGTCAATATCTTTAAGTAGATTTGAGTTGGTGAACTACAAGTTGATAGAAGTCACAAGTTCTTAGAACTTCAAAAGCTGAAAGTACTTGTCTATCCGAGTTCTCTCAGATAGACACTATATTTCATAAGACATTTTTTTTCTCTTTTTTCTTTCTATGAGAAGGAATTAAAGCTGCTGTTTTTTTTTAATTTTTAAATTAAACACTATTAATGAAAATACAAGAATACTAAGAATTTCTTGTTGTATTTTCAGTGGGGGTTAATTGGTGTTGTCTCATGCTCTCTTTGCACCACCGATCTACTGAATGAGAGTCAATGGCGGAATTTAAAGCTTCAAGAAACAAACCACGAACTGTGCAGTCCTTTACATTGCACAACTTCATGAGACAGACAGCCTGAATATACAGGTAATGCCAACTTCCCATTAAAATTCAAAGGTTGTGATCTTCACAAATCACTTTGTAAAACCCCAGCGGTATTTCCTTAAACAGCTGATCCACTGGTGACATTGACTGTCCTGAATTATTTTTATGATAATGGTATTAATTGCTGTGAATTGTGTAATCCTCCCATGGCTAAAAGTGGGTTAGGGAAAACACCCTTATGTCGTGGGTCTTCTCCTTAAAGACCACACAATTTTATATTATGTAAAGCCAAGATGACCTTCATTTTCAACACCACTGCAAATCACCACATAATTAACCAAAAGTTCATTAAAAAGAAAAGTTAATATGCCTATGGAAGTAATGTCTGAAACTCACGTGCTCCTAAATAATTCAAGATTTATTAACTCTTTGACATTCCTGCATTACCTCAAAACAATTTTGAATTTTTGGTTTCCAGATTTTTTTTTAAGCATCCCAACAAATATGTTTAGATATTTCAAATCTCATCACCTAAGGGTGCACAAAACATTGAAACAAATCTGGCAATCTCCATGCTTTTAGAGGCAAATAAAATAAAAAAAAATAAAAATTGCTAAATTACTGCAGTTAGTCTTGAAGAATTATTTGTATTGTTTTATTATGTAATATCAATTTATGAATTTACAATACATATTTCACCTGCATGTAAATAGAGTTAGCTTTGCATTAGAAAGACCCAACTGATTACAAATTGGTTCACCTTTCTCTACAATCATAGCTTGCAGGTCCTCAGGAACAGATTCCACAAGATAACTCGACCCTTGTTCACTGCAGCAATTCTGTCAAGTTCAGGTTCGTCCGTGGGAGATGATCAACAGTTCTCTAACCCTATTCTAGCATATCCCACACAAGTTCAATTGGATGTTGGAACCAAAGCAAATTGGTTATTTTTGTCATGTTATTCCAACTACACTATATTTATAGAAGCCCATTGACAAGGTGAGTTGTACTATTGAAAGATGATACTTTGGTTAGGAAAGACCTCCTGTAGATATGGAGGAGATGGTCGGTTAACAGGTCCTTCACCAATCAATGTTTGTGGGATGATCACCAACAGGTCTAGGGTTATTATTCTGAGTCACAACAAGAGCTCAGGTATCTAAAAACTTTTAACCACTTTCAGCATTTGATCCCTTACTGCTATTCTACAATTTTCTGGATTAGGTCTTCTACTCATTTTCACAGTTACTTTTTTCAATGTTGATCCTCATTCTAACCTCTTCCTACACACAACCACATTATCCGCAAAAATTGCTGCCATGTGATCACTACCCATTTAGTCTTCTCTTTATCTCTTGACTAAATCCCGTCTAAAAGAATGAAGATTAGAGATGATAAAAACACTCCCCTATCTTAACACCAGATTTTATCTAAACCCAGTTTTTCCTTCCCATTTTTGTCTGCACATGGCTTGGATAAATATTAGTTCTTACAATATTAATCTCTTTTTGCCAACAAACAATCTATGTAATAAAAAAAATATCCAAGATTGTGATTTCTCTCCTCAAAACATCAAACAATATACTGAAAATATTCAATAAGAAATAATAAATGCAGCTTGTCACTGCCCCTCTTTCCCTCTTTGGGCTCTCATTGTATGTAAAAAAAAAAGGGAACCATTCACGATATGAATTACCAAAAATGAAGTGGAAGAGATTTCTGGGTTTTAAGGAAAAAGATTAGCTATCTCTTGTCATCCTTTTATTCAATGTAAATCCTCAAAGAATTTTTTTTAAAAAAAGGAAAAAAAGATAATCATACAAATACATATTTTTCTGCTGCTTAAAAATGATAAAGTGAAGGAGGATACATAAGCGTTTTATGTCAGGTAATCACAAAACTTTATGTACATAATATTCAAACTGTACACAGTCTCATAAAATTGAAAAAAATATGATGAAAAACTTCTTTTTGTATGATGTGGAGAAAAAAAAAAATATTTCTTTATTAATAAATATTATCATTGAAGTAAATGCTGTTCTGTGCTAAATTAAATTTTTAAAATAATTTTTTTCTTTCTAATATTTTTACTATCTTTTTTTTTTTATTATTATTATTAATTCATATAAGATTGTGCAGCTTCGGGGACAGAATTATCCAATTTCACTCTTGCTTCAGATTATTTCATTACCTAAAAGGAAAAGTGAAGCAACGGATATGTGTAATGTATGAAGTATTATTAATGACTAGTGATTAATGATATTATAATTTATGCAAAACCCTCTTTTATTAGTAATAATATTAAAAAATATGTAACATGTAATTAATGCGGCAGTAAGTGCCAGTTTTTTATGTTTTGTTTTTTAAAGACCTGAAAATTCTATTTGGCTATCTTCTGAACCCGAGTCGAGACAGTGAATGATATGAAATTTCATAAATGCATTTTGTTTTTTTACTGAAGTCATACAAATAACTAGATCAAAGGCTTAAAATAAATTTATCTTTATGTTCCATTTTGTAAGTTTTAAAAAGCTGCTTTAAACAAAATTTGTGTTAGCACAACTTTAATTTTTGCAGTTTCGCAACAATTTAATAAAGGCCAAAAGAATAGCAGGAAATCATACTCCAATTTTTTATTATTATTATTATTTCTAAACAAAGAAGTCTATAAATAATAATAATATTACTAAAACATTTCATAAACGCAAAGTTTGTTTAAATAAATAAATTTAAAAAAAATCTAAATTTAATATTTTAAGTATTATAGTACTAAACGTTCAAAGCAAACACCATTCCAAAACTTTAAGATTTCACACATCAACAAAAAAAAAGAAAAGAAAAGAAACACTTGTTTTGTAGCACAGATCAGAAACAGAGGAATGGACTTCATTTGAAACAAAGTAGAATCATTTAATTTTAATAAAAATATTTTCTAGTCAGAACCTGCCCCAGGCAGAAATACATCAATCTAATAAGTCAGCTGCAAATGACTCAATATTCTAACCTATGATTACAGTCCATACTTAAATGCATAATGTTCTTACTGGTATTTAAAGGAGCCTAACAATAACCTTAGGAATTTTGACTCCATCTTCTACAGAACATAGCAGATGATCCATTGCAATAGATTTTATATTAATGTTTTTTGCTGCAGCTATTGTTAGTTGGAATGCTATTTGCTACAATGAGAAACAATTCCAAAGATTGCAGTTTTTTTTTTAAATTTGCAGTAGGATAAAATAAAAACTATCAATGTAAAATTTTGCAGAGAATCCAGATCTTTAACAATTTATAAAATGGTGATCAATTGTTACCGTTGTCAGTATGTACAAACTTTTATAACTTTATAATTATTCACATAAAAGCATGCCCTTTAACTATCCCACTACTATCCTGGCTATACTGCCCCACCCCTTTAAAAATCTATTGTACAGTAGTCAGGATTACAATAAAACTTTTTGGCTGTTATTTCAAAACAATTCAATTTAAAAAAATAATAAATGTACATTGGATTGTTATCCAATGTAGACATTAGTTTGTTGTCTGTTCAGAAAAAGAAATAATCATTCAACTGCCTTGAATATATAGATATCAACTGTGTAAGTAACATTTTAATAATCAGCTTCAATATATATATATATATATATATATATATATATATATATACACACTGAATTCCTAACATTTATGCAGGCAGCATCCAAGTTTTGTTTTTAATCTTTATTTATCGCTAGAAATAAAACAAGAGCTTGTATTTAATGTATATAAATTTTTAAACCCACTAGGTAATTGTCAAAACAGTAAATGCTATCCAATAGGTGAAAATGAGAAAATGCTATAGCTTCTAATTAAAAAGTTTCTCCTCTACAAAGTCAAAACGGTTCAAAGAGTATTTGTAGCCAATTAAGGAAAATAAATGGAATCCTTCATCAGTTGCTACCACATTTACCCATAACTGCAGATACTGAGTTAACAACAAATAATTTATTACAAGCGATTTTGAACTACTATAATATTTTCAAGGAAAGGAAGGCAAAGCATCATCACACCTTTTCTTCATTAAAAAAACAAAACTAGCAAATATTTAATTGTGAAATGTTTCTGCCCCTTCCAATTACACTAAAAAAAAAAGCTTTTCCCCTCCCTCAAAAAATAATAATAATAATAATAACTTTTCATTTCCTTATAAGAAAATGAACAATTTAAATTCCAATCTAAAAAAAGATCCTTTTAATTTTGTTATACATAAAAAACTAAAGTCACTGCCAAAAATACCGTAAAAATAAGGTATGCTAATATGGTTTTTTTGTTTGTATATTTTTCTTTAAAATAAAACTTTCTGACATGTGATATGTGATAGTCCGTTCTAAACAAAACAAAAAACATGAAGATTTACTAAGAATATCTGAAACCAAAATTCCTTGTGGTGAACACTATTGACTAAAAAAATAAATATAATTTAATTTTTTTTTAAAACATACTACTTCACCATTCACAGCAAGAACATTATGCAACACCATACAGAAGAAATAGCCAAAGGGTTAAATAAATAACCCAAAATTATCATTGTTGTTTTCTATAGACAAGAGTTTCATTGATGAGCGCACTGAACCCCTGGTCCTCGATGATGATCATCATCGTCTGAATCATAGATTTCTCCTCCTCTGTGACCTGATGATCCAGCAGTTGAAGGATCGTAGTCGTAAAGATCAACTTCCTCAACATGGTCACCACTGGGTTGAATAAATTGTGGCCGAGGTGGAAGTAGTTTCTCTAATGCCTATTAATTAGAAATCTGAATTAAAATAAATTAATTCAGATTAATTCTGAATTAATTATTAATCTGAAAACAAATTAACATTAATCAATTAAGTATTAATAAGCAAGATTTAAAAACCACATCTCTTGAATACCTATCCAATATCGAAGTCAGATGACGCCTTTAAAGGAACTTCAGATAAAAGCCCCGGCTAATTTCAAAGATCTTCAAGAAATGAATTTGTTCTATGTGTTGTACAGGGCTTTTTTAAGTGCAATTAATTGCTTCTCTGTGGCAGGATGTTGTAATTGTGTCAGTATGAAGAAGTCTACTTTAAGTTGTTGATTTTAATGAATACACATTTTTCAAGCTTCAATTTAAAGAAAGAAACATGAACTGAAAATTTAAGGAGTGAAACTAGAAGTCTTAATAAAGAGTTGAACAAGACATATAAGTAATAATAATTGATGAAATTTTGCATCAAAGCACCAAGTTTTCTGACATTTTTCAGTTCTGGTGTTATGATTCTGAATCTTATGTAGCATTCGAGAACCCAGAATGCCTGAAAACTTTGGGGTATCTCAATCAAATGTTGGAAATTTCTTTAAAAATATAGATGTTTGTGTATACTGAGGTAGTAAATTTCAGTATAATTCCTATTTAAAATCTGAAAGTTAGCTTTCAAAAGTAACAGTTAATTTATAATATCTTCCAATTCAGTTGAGGTGGTGACAAATGACATCCACTGCTTCTCTTGATTTGTACTAAGTTATATCCCAAGCTTGTTAAAGCACACTTGAAAGCCTTTTAAAAATCACCTTGAAAAATATTTAACTTTAAAGGCACTTTATAAATTCTCTGACAGAACCACCACTAGATTGAATAAATTGTGGCCAAGGTGGAAAGAATTTCTCTAATGGCTCCTAATTGGAAATAATACAACCCAAAAACTTTTCAATGAAGTACCTTTAACATGACTTTAGTTTAATTTTTTTAATCATTCCTTATCATTATAATAAATTCTTCACAAATAAAGCAACATTATAAATTTAATAAGTAATGCTTGAGGAAGAAAAGCCGCTGAGGCCTTTCGAAATATTGCAATGTACGGAGAAGTATTAAATGGATGTATTTAAAGAATTCCTTATCATTTTTTTTTTTTGTTTTCTGACAATTTAATAATTGGAGTGCTCAGAAGCCAATCACTGCAAGTCATTTTTTTTTTAAATTGAAATTTTTTCTGTAAGTAATACTCTAATGTTTATACTTTCGGTTGACAAAGTGCCCAAATCACTCCTCCATGTGTATAGTTATGTTATCTTTCAATTAAAAATTCATTCTTCAAATTTACAAACATTGTTTTTTTTTTTATACGAAATTTTAAAAAACCTTTTTTCTTTTTTTGGTTTATTGACTTTCATTGATTGGTTTCTGAGCACTCCAATTGTGGATAAATAATAGAGCCAATGCACAATCATTCATTAATTAAATGTATTTTAGAACAATAAAAAACATACAAACGAAATCAGGAGTCTTTCGATTTTCTCAACAAAAATAATTTTCAAATGGTTACTAAATTTGAAATTAAAACAAAACAAGTAAGAATTTGTTGATTCGTCCATCCTGTGAGCGCTTTGATTGGTCAACGTCTTAGTCGGCTTTCTGCCCAGATGAGGGAATTCTCTTCTTTGTTGTTTTTGACCTCCTTCGTGCGTCCTTCGGTCGCCTACTCTTCAGTAGCACCAGGATCCGATCGCCGCTGGCTGTATAACATCATCGATTATTTTTTGCTGGGCGTTTTTCCTCCGCCGTAGTGTTTACCTTTACTGTTGGTTTCAAACAGTTACCTTTCTTAAGATATCTTAGTTACTAACACTAAAAGTTTCAACGTTCAATTTTATAGAAAACCCATCACTTCTTCACAGGTCTCATCTTTCGACTCTTCCACACCCATTTCCATGAAACAGAACATGATTGCCGTCATGGTCAGAAAAGCGTTTCACATCTGTTCAAATCAAGAACTCTTTTGAGATCAGTTTACTAATACAATACAAAAAGGCTTTACTACAATACAAAATTTATTCACACAAAGCACTTGCCCAGCATAAATCATAAGAAAAACCATCCAAAAGACCTTGGAAACAATTTACAATCCTCAGAAGAAAAACATAACAAGGAAGGTAACATTTATACAGCCTTCCCATACCATCCTGAGCTTTTAAAGCAGTTACAACAAATTTTCAGCAATACAGACATAAAAGATAATAAATTCTCTCTAGATAATAAATTAAATTACTCAATTAGCAATAATGTCATGGACAAGAAAAATAGCATCTACTTTCCATGTATGGAACAAAGACTGTTTCTACATTGGCAATACCGGCAATAAATTAAAACAGTGAATATCAGATCACAAAAGCTATATAAAACTAGGAAATATACATGGCTCCAACATAGCTCAGCATGACTATGATACAAATCACTGCATCAAATTAGAACATGCAATAATCCTAACCAACGAAGAAAAAAAACAAATTCAAAAGGGAATTAAAAGAAAGTTACTTCCTTCAATTATTAGGGTCCTATAACCAACAACTCGCATATAATACAATATATTCATTAAGAATTTCTGGTTCGAGACAAGAAAAGCAAAGGAAAGAAGAAAGTTAAAAGCGAAATTCCAACAACCAACAGTAACCAAGACTACGGCAGAGGAAAAAACAACCACCAAATAACCGATAACATCGTACAGCCAGCGGTGATCGGATCCCGGTGATACTGAAGAGCAGATGACCGAAGGACACAGGAAGGGAGTCAAAAACAATAGAGAAAACAATTCCCTCACCTGGAGAGAAAGCCAACTAAGACAATGACCAATCAGACCCCTCGCAGATGGACCAATCAACAAATTCTTACTTGTTTTGTTTTACTTTCAAATTTAGTAACCTCAGTAACCAGATGAAAATGATTTTTGTTGAGAAAATCGAAAGACTTCTGATTTCGAATGTATGTTTATTATTGTTCTAAAATACATTTAATTAATCAATAATTGTGCATTGGCTCTATTATTATCCAAATTTATTAATTAAAATTGTGCAGGTTACACTAACCTATTTCACAATTTAATAATGAAATATTAATAAACTGAAGTTTAGGAGATGACTTGTGTGATTCAAAAGTTGACATGATAAACTGAATATGTGTTAAGTCAACGATCATGTTTTAAAAGCAGCCTGCTAAACCGAGGTGTTCAAAGAACTTACTCGGATGTGTTCCTGCTGTTACATTTTATCGTAAGCTCCATCTACACAACTTGCTGCCCACATCTTTCTCAGTTACTGTCTCAAAACAGAAAGAAAAATCATACACCTGTCCCATAAACATTAAGTAAAAACAATGGAATGAGAAATTATGCCAATCCAAACTTTTTTCTTCATATTTTGGTTCAGTTAAATTTGGATTTCTTCAGAAAGTTCAAAATACTGAAGTAGATGAAAATTAACTATTGTATGCAATGCCGAAATATTCCAAAATCCTGAAGAGGGCTTAACATATTGAGCCAAAAATTATCACTAGAATAGCAAAATTCCTCATCCCTTCTGTTTTCATTATCTTCACTAAATTTATTACAACAAATATTCATATCCAACAGATACCCCCCCTTAATTTATTATTTATCATTTGAATAGTTCACAATTTCTAATCCTCATTTAGACAACTCCTACATATCTCCTTTATCCCTTTTCAGCCCACTGTTGTTCAGGAACAACAGATAAAGTTTTCATTACATTTTATTAACATTTCTGTTACCATTACTTAGTATCATGGTATCATTCATACTAGCCTCAGTACGGAGACCTTGTTATTTACTAGTGACTATTCCTGGCTGATGATCGCCAAAGAGTGTGAACAGCTGTTCCAGGATGTCACTTGGTAAATAATTTGGTTTCGTCCATTGTTATTCATTATTTAGTATTTTAAAAATATTCATCTTGAACCCCATATTAATATTCTTAAATAAAAAATTGGAAATATTACAGATTTTTGAAATTTTAGTGAAATTTTTACATTTAATTTCAGTTAATTACACGCATTCGAACATCTTTTTGGTTCTTGTAATATCGTCTTGTTTAAAGAAAATAAAAATCATACGTAAATTATAAAGTTAGAACTGCTTTATCAAAAGTTACAGAATTTTTCATTTTTGGATCAAAAGTCAGAACTTTAAGAATTTTCAAAAATCAGTCTTTAGTCCTCATCATAACAATGTACAGAATTCATACATTTACGATGCCGACTAAATTTATTTATATAATGAATATTTGAAAGACAGTAAAGACAGTAGTATGTGGAATATTTTTTGAGATATATTTTTGAAATGAATGAAATGAAATGGGTAGTGTATCGGATCGACTGCAAAACTTGTAGCAATTTTTATATTGGAGAATCGAAAAGAACCTTAGCTGAACGGGTCTCAGAACATGGTAGGGTGTTAAAGAACAAAAATTTAGATGCTTCTGATATTGCGTTCCACTCTTTGAAAAAAGGTCACATCATGAATGAGGACATTAAAATTTTGTATAAAGAAACTGATTGGAAATTTTACAAAAAATCCTGGAGATTTGTGTCATAAAGAATATAAAAAATAATAATTTCAATAGGTACGAGGGAGTTAGTGTGGATCCAACCACTGTTGGATTAATGAGGGGTTTTAATTAAGACTGATACTCATAAAGGAGTAACAATTAATGAATCAGCAAAATAAATGGGTTTAACGTGCTGACAAATCTCATTGAAAATGTCCGTAAAGCCCAGCACAGAATAAACAAAAACACAATTGCCTTTTCCGATTCATTTTACGGGGAGGATTAGGGAACAGCTGTTTCACCCTTCTACGGGATCATCAGCCCTAACCGCCTCCCTCGATAAAATGAATCAGAAAGGCGCATCCTAAGGTAAAGTCAACAGCCAACCTGGCTGTGACCTCCCAAAGGCTAAAGGCAATAAACAAAATTACTGAAAAGCCGAGAGGCAGTATCAGAAATATTCCCTACGACTAGTAGGCGAACAGAAATAAATAACAAAGACACAAAAAGACATGGCTGCAATCAAGCAAAATAAATGGGTTTAACGTGCTGACAAATCTCATTGAAAATGTCCATAAAGCCCAGCACAGAATAAACAAAAACACAATTGCCTTTCCCGATTCATTTTACGGGAGAATTAGGGAACAGCTGTTTCACCCTTCTACGGGATCATCTGCCATAACCCGCCTCCCTCGATAAAATGAATCAGAAAGGCCTTTGGGGGTTTATTGCCTTTAGCCTTTGGGAGGTCACAGCCAGGTTGGCTGTTGACTTTACCTTCGGATGCGCCTTTCTGATTCATTTTATCAAGGGAGGCGGGTTAGGGCTGATGATCCCGTAGAAGGGTGAAATAGCTGTTCCCTAATCCTCCCCGTAAAATGAATAGGAAAAGGCAATTGTGTTTTTGTTTATTCTGTGCTGGGCTTTACGTACATTTTCAATTAATGAATCAGATTATTGACATTATCATTTTATTTAATTGATGGATATCATTGTCCAAAATGATTTTAATAATATGAGAATGTTAAATGAACAAACCATTGTTCCAACAATTATATTATTCAATAGATGTGTGTCGATTTAATTTATATTGTTCTTTCTGTTTTCTGTTATTGTTTGTTGTGTTAATTCCAAATATGCTTGAGGAAGGGAATAACGTTAATATTTGTTTCCGAAAAGTCGCAATTAGTATTTAAATAAACATTTTTAAATACTTAATGATGGGTGTGGAGTCATTTATCTATTACATAGTATTCAAGATCTTCAAAAACACAGGTAAGAAACATCCAAATTTTTCTAAAATAGTGATTAAGTGAACCAATACGAACAAAATGTTTTTTTCTACAAGAAACATGCTTTCTTTTTTCGTTATTTTTTGATTCCCGTGCGAATAATTTAACTATGCATATTTTATATTTAATATACTTTGTTGTTTCTTTTCCTGCACAAATTCTTTTCGTAAGCTTCTTATAAATAGACAGTGACTGTTTCCTCAATGGAACTATTTTTTTTTTTAAATTATTATTTTTCTTGGTTAGGTTTTGCTATGATAATATAATACTGATTTTAAATATATTATTACATATTCCAACTTATTTACTAATTTTTAAAATGGTTTTAATTGTTTTTGTCAAAATAATAGAATTAAACTTGAATAATATTTTGTTTGTTGTTTTTTTCCCAAGCAAATTCCGTTCGTAAGCTTCTTGTAATAGACAGTGACAGTTTCCTAAATTCAATTATTTTATTATTATTATTCTTGGTTAGGCTTTTGCTATGATAATATAATCCTGATTTTAAATATATTATTATGCATTCCAATTTATTTACTAATTTTTGGAATGGTTTCAATTGTTTAGGATTTCATTTTTCTTTTTTTTCAGATGTCCCAATGGATCCATGTGTAAAATGGAATTCAGTCATGAAGTGCGGCAAGGTTTGAAATCCAACCTGCTTTCAAATGCACTAACTACTGTAAGCAGGAATGAATTTCAAACCTAAAAGAAGAAGAATCCAACGAGAGGACCCTAGACATTAAATCTGCAGCCTTATGGGGGTTCTACAGCTTCTGGTTGTGGTCACACACAACTGGAAACAATTGGTTTACCATTGGTTGTTGTACCATCAACGTTCCTTTGTATAAATTGTAACTTCCAAATTTGCTCTTCTATAAACTTCATTGTACAGCTATGACCGCTGATGATGGGAGGCCCATAAACAACTCCAGGTTGTCTAGTTAACTCATATCCCATATTAAATTGCACTAATTTATTTATACTTTATAAACATCTAATTCGATTTACACTGATTCAGATATAAGGTGCCATGATAGACCGATCGTATGACTTTTTGGGTTCAGAGCGTAGCTCATATCAGGAGAAGCCTTATATATCTGCTCTGTCTGTCCATCTATCACGAGGAATTAATATCTCAGGAACGACATATGCTAAAGACATGATCTGTACGTGGTTAAAAAGGTCTTGCCAAGACTAGCTCATAGCCGTTGAGAACTTGTTTCTAGCTTGTGTGATTGTCAAGTTATAGGTCTCCTCTAGAATCTAATCTTAATTCATATTAAAATTTTATGAAACTGTATAATTCACACTTATCGCATAAATATTTAATATAATTCCCATTCAGAGAACTCTATTTTCAGATCTATTCTCAATCAACTTACTTCCAGTTTGCAGACATTTTACTTTGAGATTTCTCATATTCTTTTCCACAAACTAAAAATGAAACAAGAATAGTATTCATAATATAGCAGTCGCAAACTAAAAGAACTCAAAAGTAATTGTTTTAGTTCAATTAGTTTTAGTTTAATTCTTTGTAAGGTACGAAGAGGAAGTTAATTTCTCTGCCTCCAAATGTCTGAAAAAGTTTGTAATGCACCAAATTTATTTTGTAATAAAGATATGTGGTAGTATTAAAATGTCATTTCGTCTTGTGATTTCACATAATGCTAATTTAATTTCAAATGTATAGGAATTTAAAATATCAAAAAATTAATAAAAGATTGATATAAAAACTTTGTCGTAAATTTGCAGGTTTTTTTTTGGTTTCTGTGTTTACTTTTTAATTTAATTATAATTATTACTCAGAATTTTCGATTACAATACTATTAAAATTTCAGTCTGGGATTTAACTGGAAAAAAAAAAAGAGAGAATCACTGACTTTAATCAACAACATTTTAAAAAATCTAATTCATTATGTAGCCCGCACACGATGCATCTTTTGACCGAGTTGCATGTGCAACTTTTGGCCTAGAGCGGTTTTTTGAGCTGCATGGGCCAAGTTGCATGGAAGTTGCATGGAAAAAAAGCTTCACGGAACGGCGGTGCACCACGGAAAGTTGCATGGAAGCTGCATGGAATTACCCAATCACAGTGCAGCGTTGGAATACGTCAGGCGTGACGTCATGCTCAAGGAAGAAACATGGCGTCGAAACAGATTTCCTTCGCTTCAGATGGGCGAATCGCGAATACAGAAAAAATATCAGATTATTTCGAGTTTCTTTCATACATAAATACAGTTTATATGTAAATGCAGTAATTTAATGCGGCAGAAAGTATCAGAACGTTTTAAAAACCTAGATTTTTTGAATATTTCACATCGGAAGCGGATTGTCGCTCCTTCACCATTTCCGGAAACTGCCACGTGACGTCATTGTTTCAGTGAGCAATGGATTATTATTGGCTATTGGTAGTTGTTATTCGTGAATCGCATTATTGACATCAACTGCGATTACATTCCGGCTAATAATATTATAAAAATATTTCTCATATGTTTAAAATAAATCACAAATATTTAGTTTTGGAACGATATCACAGCAGTATCCTTGACGTCATGTCCAGTGACGTCATTCAAATTCATAGTGTGCTTCGTTTGTTGTCCGCACGGCGGCGCTAACAATGGTGCATCGTTTGCGCACTGACTATAGTTTGCAGCTTTTTCTGTGCAACTCATTTGCATCGAGTTGCACAGCAAAAGCTGCATCGTGTGCGGGCTGCTTACAAAGAAATTTTTTGCTATTTTTTTTTATCGTTTGATGTTTTTTAGTAGATGCCCTATGGAAATAAGCTGGTAATTAATTAATTTTAAACCTTACAAATTATAAGTATTCTAAGAAACGAGGAAAACAAAAATTTTCATGAAACTGGCAATTATGTAATTATTACAGAGTAAATATTTAAAAAATAATGTTATAAGTTAATAATAATTATTATGAAAAATATTTAAAAAATAATCTGTAAGTTAATAATAATTATTATAAAACAAATGCTAAAATAAGTGAGTATGTTTCTTATTTCATTTTGCTATTTGTTGTGTTGTCTTGAGATAAAAGGCACTTCACCAAAAGGAAGAATCTGATGCTCAACCGTGAGCAGAGTTCTTTAAGAGATTACAACAGGATTATTGCTGTAATAATAAGGGAGGATACTCTTAAAAAACGAGGGGAGGGATACAAGGGTGTGACAGTCATTGCTTGTAGCGCCATCTAGTATCAGCGATATCAATTTCATAATTGCTGTATGGGAACATTAACGCCCAGAAAATGCCTGCCTCCTTTACAGATCTATTGCAAACTAATTCATATGATGTAATCACGCTGACCACTGCGTGCTGACCAAAATCCTACAAAAACTCTTAATAGTGCAACTCTCAAAAATCTGAACAACTTCCCTCCCTTTTAATAAAACTTTTCATTAGCATATAATTTAATTAATGATGGGCAAAACGCCACCATTACTTCTAAATCAATTTCTTGGTTCTCTTAAATATAGAATCGTTTTTTTTTGTCAGCATAAACAAAAGCAATTTCACTACATAATTTAAATATTTATATCATTAAAATTGGAATCCTCATAACAGCTTCATGAAATTCAATGTCGGTTTACGTAGTAGTTTTACATTTTACATATGTAAAATCTTACATAATAGTACTTACATTTTAATTATTTTACCATTAATATTTATAAAAATCTTTCAGCCCTCAAGATCTCCCCAAACAACCTTTCATTCTTCAATATTTCTTTCTTTTTTCTAGGATTTACTGTACTTATATCTGCATAAATACGAGGGGGAGATCAGAAACTAAGGTTACAAGACCGATATTCCTGGAGTTTCATCCGTTATAGCGAAAGTAGTAGTGTGCGGTAATTGTAATATATGCGGTTGGCAACTGTGCAGAGTTTCAACCACCCGCCACCTACAGCGCAAGAGGCGATAAACACAAATGGCGATTCATTTTGAAAACTGGTCTCGCGAAGAAATCCGCACCATTATTCCATTTCTGTAGGCGAAAAATGTAACCGTGGCTGAAATTCACCGGCAGCTGGTAGAGGTTTACGGAGAGAGACTGTAATGTCTCGAAAGCATGTTGCAGAATGGTGTCGAAAGTTTGCGGCTGATAGAGAAAACATCACCGATGATGATCGCAACAACAGATTTGAACACAGCTCGCATGGATGAGCTGATTCAGGACAACAGGAGGATCACGTATGGCATATGATGGTAGAATTGGAAATGTTGTTCGGAAGCGTTTGTCACATTCTTCACGATATTCTGCAGTATCAGAAAGTTTGATCCAGATGGGTTCCATGAAATCTGTTCAACTACACATGGAGAAGTGCATGGGGGCAAGTCTGCAACTTTTACAACAGTTCTCTACGGAAGGAAACAGTTTTCTTCATCACATTGTCATGGGTGACGAAACATGGATCCACCACTACACCCCCAGCAGCAAGCAATCGTGAAGATGACGCCATCTACCGGGAGATGTTAGCCACTGTGTTTTGGAACAACGCAGGTGTCTTACTCACGGAGTTTTGGAAAGAGAGCACATTGTAACCGCTGACCGATAGTGCGAGACATTGACACACTTCCACGAAGCAATCAGGACTTCTCACCGAAGGTGTCATCTTCCTTCACGATGACGAGCGATCTCATACACAGGGTGTCTACTTAATTTCAAACAAAAAATTCAAGGACAATTCCCGTACATTTAACGACATTTTCACAAAAATTTAAGAACATTTTTTCTAAAATGAAAAGGAGGACGCAAATAATTTGAAGAAAAAAAAAATGTTATGAGGAGTAAATCCATCAGTTCAACTAAAAAAAAAAAACTGTTGCGAGGATTGAAAATTTAAGGACATAGTCTGATTTTTAAGGACATTTCCCGTACATTTCATGTCAACTCTTTCCCTTACAAATCCTGGATTTCCCGGTTGGTAGACGCCCTGATACAGCCCAGAAGACCACTATGCAGTTGAAGCAGTTTTGCTGCGACATCATCGACCACCCTCTCTACAGCCCGAACCTCGCTCTAAGCGACTTTCACCTGTTTCCTTACTTCACTTGAAGGAGCACCTAGGAGGCCGACGATTCCCTTCAAACGAGGAGGTGAAACACTTCACGACAATGTGGCTGAACCTGCAAGGACAGGATTTCTACCAGGAGGGAATATTCAAACTCATCCCCCAAAGCAATATAGAGACTATGTCGAAACATAACCTAATATATGTACTATCAGTCGGCTGTATTGGTTGTATGAAATAAAATATACAAGTTTCACTGCTTTGTAACTTAGTTTCTGATAATCCCTCATATTTAAATTTTTAGTTCGTGTACTATCATCATTAATCACTGCTTTTGACCATGTCATTTACAAATGAATTAGTATATAATTAATTTGAAGACTGATTGTCATATTCAGTCCGTGAAAATAGAATAGCCCCTTATTAAACTAAACAATCCAAAATCTGACAAGATTTAATTAACATCAAAATAATTTAGGGTTGTGAAGCATGGCAGTAGACGTTTCATATTCCATTAAGATTTCAAACCTTCCTCTTTTCGATTCTGCATATATTAATTGCCTAACATTTTTTTTTTTTAATTATAATTATAATCAAAATGTTCTGAGTTGCAGAATCAAACTTCTAAACAAAAAAAAATAAAATAAAAAAAAAAATTACGACAGCAGCAACAAGATACTTACCTTGAATGTATTTTCATCAGCAAAATGTTTCTCAGGGAATGTGACATCAAACTTAATATATAAGTTGCCTTTTTCAAGGGGATTTCTATAGCGTGGCATTCCTTCACTAAGAACAGCACATATATTACCTACAATAAATCAAGAAATATTGCTTTCAATGAGCTTTATAACGTGCAACTGCTTTAACAGATATTATTATGAAAAGAAAAAAATCCAGATCAAAACATTAATAATTTAACGCTTCAATGTTGATTTCAAATAATTTCACATTCAAATATCAGTCTTAATTCCTTGCTTTTTTTGTTCTAGTATCCTAAATTTCATTGTTCTTAAGCTTATCCTACTCATTTAGTTCAAATTATGTTTTTAATCAGTTATTATAAAACATTAGCAAGTATATAAAACTTATTCTAAAAACATTTTATTAAATAAGTCTTACTTTGTCAGCAGGAAATCCTAATCTACTTTACAATCTGTATAACATAAAATAAAAATTTAAAATTTGAAATCTACATTACGAAAAGGATCTTTCTGTTTTGTGAAATATTACAGCTCCCAATCTTATATCTCAAATCTTTGAGTTCAGATGGGATTTGGTTTTTGAAATTCAGAATAATTCTGTATTTTAATCTGCAATTTCTGTACTACTTCCACTGTTGGGTATCTGCCACTTATTCCAAGCACCAGTCCAGTTACACTCACAAAATTATCCGATAATTTAGCAGACACTTCTGCAAAGTAACAACACTCACACACAACTGAGTCAAATGATGCAACTGCACCTCAGCTGCAAGCCATGTTGAACATCAGTGAAGCTGCAAAGAAACTTTCGGTTTTCAGAACTTTTCATTATTCAGGAATTTTCGATATGGGATTGTGGAATTGAAGTCTTTAATTTTATACTGTAACAATTAAATTTAAATAAAGCATTGTTAATATTGATGCGAGGTTGAAAAGTCCTCTGATTGGTCAATTAATCTGTCCTTTGATTTGCTGAAGCGGGGGGACCAATCAGCTGCGACCAGCTCTCTCCCCAAGGGGGACGGACCGCACAGAAACCTTTGCCACTAGCTCTCGCCGAGTGACGAACCGAACAGAAAGCTTCAAAGAGATTCTCGAAATCCAGTCCGATCTGTATATATACACCTGTAAATAATTGTAAATAAAGTGTTTGTGCTTTAGACTAAACCATGGCGTTAGACTCTTGTCATTTTGACCATTCATCATTGGTGCCGATGACCCATCGGACCACCGACACACTATGCCGAACTCTGCCAATAACCCCGCCGCTCTAGACAATCAACCCCAACCCCTTGACACTACCTGACCGCAGACTCTTAGAATCTCCCTCGCCTTACCTTACCAAGAACCAATACCATTCTCCTGCACAACAACTGACCCCTTTGCCTGACTCCGATATTTCGAATGAGTAGCCCGATTTAAAGGATGGACAGATGATCCCAAATTGGCTTACTTACCCTTCGCCCTCATGGACACCGCTTCTTTGATGATGAAGAAGCCACCATCCTCACCTGGGACTCCTTTACTAGAAAATCCAAAGAAAGATTCATGGCACCCCACCAAATCGCCACATTAGCTGAACGAACACTCTCCACCCGGATACAGCTATCCCAAGAGTCCTGCGGGCTACATATCCAAGACGTTATTCACCTCTGCGGCAATGTAGACCCTCACATGCTGAACAAACAACGCCTCCATAACCTCCTGAAAGGCGTCACCCCGGACATAGACATAGCATTATTGGCCCTGCGAGTATCCTCCATCAGCGAAATGATCACAGAATGCCAACGAGTGCAGCAACAGCGAGCCCGCCGCATCACAACAAACCCTTTCTCAGACAATCGGCCAACCATAGCCACTCTTGCCCCACAACAACCCCCAATTGAGAGCAACTCCGATCAACTGCAGAAACGGATAGATGCTGTAACAGAGATTTCTCTCGTTAAGTAAAATAATAAATGGAAAAAAATAATACTCAGCTACCACTACGTAACGAAAAATAAAAAAAAACCAAACTAAATAATTAATAAACTAAATGTTAAACTAAACGGGAACGACGGAATTGAAAGTTGTTGACTTCGAGAATGACGGAGACACCTTCGCCGGGCCCATTAGAGTAAAGGTGCCGCCACCCCAAAACCAATCCACCCGTCTAGTAATCTACACATTTAAATCATCAGAACACTTCACCAAATTACTCAGGATACCCCCACACTTGGGTTGAACCCACTTAAAGTAAGTATTTCCTTTTTCTTTTTTTTTAAATTTATAAATTAAGCCAAGACAAAATTACAAAAACACTGAAAATATATATTTATTAAAATTCGCAAACATAAATAATACAAAACACAAATTCTTAATCAAAAAGTTAACCCTTCCATTCCCCATCTAATTAATGCTTTAATCCCTTCCCTTAATCCCCATGGTGCACCATAAATTATTCTAATAAACCAGATAATAAAATTCAAGTTAACACCTTTCACAGATAATGAGTTGTTATTACAATAAGGTACAAAAGTAGAGACTGAGGACAACATTATGTCAATAAAATAACAAATATCTTCTTTTACTTTGTTTTACATTTTCCTTAATTTTAATATTTCTTTTAGAGTCCTAATCTTAAACATAAATGATTAAAATGATAAACTAACAAAGTCTTTCTTCAAGGAACTTATCATTCAGGAGCTTGTCTATTACTTTATCTACAATGAACAATTACTTACATCACTTTCTTTATCTATCACAGTATTACATTTCACTTTGAGAACACGACAAAATCATCCCGTCGGGAAGGCAGTTCGAAGGTAAGCGCAAAGTTCGGCGAAGAACGTTCAGCGTAGACTCGACACAAAACACTTTAAATTACACTATATAATCTTGGACATTAGTCTTTACTTAGCGACATTAGTTCTCCTTTGACTTATTCACACACGAGTGGAATTCACAGCAGCGGAGACGGCCAAGCACTTCGTACTCCATGTAGTGTCCCGTTCGGCGTGGAACTCGCTCCCCGTCCGGCGGAGCTCGGGTGTCGGATTTTTCCCCATCCGAAAGACCCTCTCGAAGGAGTTAACACACTCCGGGAGTCACTACGCCAAAGATCGCCGCTTGCTAGAGAAGCCACCATAACGTGTAGTCTTGGAACTATAATCTGCGACCGATGGGAGTTTCGGCCACCATCCTCCGTAAATATATTAGTAGCCCAGTCTGGTTTAGGTCCTGCCGGCTCGCCTTACTCCTGACCCCGATATCCATCTGCGTCGAGTCCGTTCAATTCATAACCCTTTTCATGTGCGGTTGCACGTCAACAATCTTTAGTCATTCTTCGGATCAACTAAACCAAACTAACGCCTAGTGAGGAACAGCTTTTCCCCGGATGGTTGTCCGAGAGCGCCGGTCACTCATCTACTCCTCCGGCCTATGGTCAACGTATGGCCGGGAGGCATTCCACCCTCCCGGGCGGCTTGCCCGAGGGAGAGCGAAAAACTCCCTGCCTTTCGCTTCGAGCTCCAAACGAATTCTCTCCAAAACTTAAAAAAAATGGCAATTCTCACCAAGAATTCCCGCCAAAACCACCGACTAAATAATATTGACCAATAAAACACTAGAAATTACATCACGTGTAGTTGATGCTATCGCTGTTCAAATAAACGCTTGCCTTCCCTGGGGAGTGAAATCAAAAAACATACTCGCCGACTCTTCCGTCCCTCGGCAAACTAATTATAAACATGTTTTATAAAACTAACAATAAAGTTAAAAATACAAAAATTACTCACACAAATCCTAGGTTTATATTAAACAGTAAACACGTTCCCACAACACTATATAAAAATAAAATACTCATGAATCAAATACATTGACCAAATGCGAAATTACAATATAAACGCATATCGTTCAACTTTTCTACTCAATATTAAAATATATGATAAATAAGCAAGTAACGGACATTTTGCAACGTTACAATGCATTGACCGCCCTTGTCCAAAACCTAACAACTCTCATGACCAATAAGCCCAGTGACAAAGTGACCAGCAAGCCCAGCGACGAACAACCATACCGCGACGACGGACTAACGAGGGGCTTAAGCACGATGATCAGCCCATCTGCTTCCGCTGCAGCCAGATCGGACATGTCCAGTGGTAATGCCGGAAACATTCGTCGCAACCACGGGCCCGACCAACCAGCTTTCGCCATTTCAGTAGCCACTACAATGACTCTCCTGATTGATGAAGCTATATGCTGCAACTGCGCCGCCGACCGCCCAGCCCATCTTACACCGACCAGAGATAACTACGGTCGTTGGCGTCCCACACACCACCGGAGCAGTCACTATTCCCCACCAGCCACACAAAGCAAACAAGATTCGAATTCAATTCGACAACAAGCCAGTTGTAACTTCTCAACTCGGAAGCATCTGTCAGCAACATTATGGAAACTTTCTGCCGATCCATGCGTAAAACAAAGACATCACAATTCGTGAGGGCGAACGGATAGCCCTTCCCTATCATAGGCATCACAACCGCCCGTATAGGAGTTGGAAATACCGCAATTCCGTTTGACTTTCTCATCGTAAAACACTGCGTTATCCTGGGCTGGGACTTTCTGTGCCGATATGGAGCCAGCATTGACTGTGCAGCTTTCTTCCTGTGGGTAACCAATACCTCTCGAGTCCCCGCCGTTCTTCCAGCACGAAGCAGTATTGCAACGATCGAGCTCGTACAACCAAATTTGATCTAAGCTCTCGCAGACGATCCGTCGCCACCAAATACTCAGCCGTAACCAAGGTTAACAGACGAAGAATGGTTAACCCTAACCTACCATCAAAGGAAGCTCGTGCTATGCTCCAACTGCTACAATGCTATCGTCCCCTGTTCAACGAACCAACACACGACAACTCGAAGCATCCTGCCACATATCACATCGATACCGGTAACAGTCGCCCACTGTGCCAAAAGCCTTACTGGGTCTCCCCTACATAGCGCGCAGCCATTGTACGAGAAACATGAGACGTGCTGCAAAAAAACGTGATTCGCCCCTTCTAAAGCCCATGGAGCTCACCCGTCGTTTTCGTCCGAAAAAAGATGGATTACCACCGCCTTAACTAAGAAGGATAGCTTTCTACTGCCATGCTTAGATGCCGCCTTAGATATCACGTGCAGCTCCGGTTTTTTCTCCTCCTTAGACCTGAAAACCGGCTATTAGCAAGTTCCCATTGCATCTGAGGACCGGAAAACAAAACTTCCTTTTCGACGCCAGACGGCCGATGCTAGTTCAATGTTATGCCACTCGGACTCTGTAATGCGACAGCCACGTTCGAGGGCTTGATTGATAACATTCTCCATGGCCTCAGATGGTCAATCCGTTTATGTTACCTGGACGACATTATCATCTTTGGCTGCATGTTTCAACGTCAACTCAACGCCGGAAGTGAACTGTCTCTCTGCCGCCGAGCTCCGACTGAACCCCCAGTAAATGCTCCTTCGCCACACAATCCATCAGGATACTGGGCCACATCGTCACTCAGGAAGATAACCTACCCGCCCCCGCCCAAAACAGATGCCGTACACAAATTCCCCACTTCAAAGACGAGCAAACAAGTCCCCTTCCATGGCCTCTGCTTATACTACCGTCGATTCATCCTGAACTTTGCATGAATCGCTCGCCCTCTCACCTCCATCATGAACAATGCCAATGACTTCCAATGGACAGATAAGGAACATACCACCTTTGAAGCACTCTAAACGTGCCTTAGTACGGTGCCGGTGCTTGGCCACTTTCAAGACAGGGCACACACCGAAATACACACTGACACCAGCGCTTATGCTGTTGGAGTGATACTCGTTCAGAACCAGGGAAGCCAACAGAAGTTATTAGCATATTCAAGCCATAATTTATCGAAAGCTGAGAGGAATTATGCAACAACACATCGGGAATGTTTAGCTGTTGTTGGGCCACAAACAAGTAGAGACCATATCTCTATGGCCGTCCATTTACTGTAGTCTCCGACCACTATGCCCTCTGCTGCCTCACGAACCTTAAAGTTCGCAGCCGACGCCTCGCAAGATGGGTCCTTCGGCTGCAGGAGCACGATACCACAGTTGTCTGCAAAACAGGCTACAAACACCTTGACGCGGACTGTTTATCGCACCTCCTACTGTATGAGACTACCCAAAACAGCGCAGCAATCAGCATAATAACAGAACAACTAGACATGACCGTTGAGCAACATAAGGACCCCAACCTCTGCAGAATTACCGAAGTCAGCACATTCGCACAAAAACGGGCTATGCATTGATCGACGGCATGGTCTTCAAAGAGCTTCGACAGTATATCCAGGTGTTGGCCGCTCGTCATATCACAGCATATGCGATGCCACATTGCCGAGTTATGTCACGAGGTTAAGCTTTGCTAAGACATACAGCCAGATCCGCCAAAATTACTACTGGCCTGGAAAGTATATGAGGTGACTCAGCATTGTGTTCTACGCTGCGATGGTTGTCAGCGCCGGAACTCACAGACTCAGCCGCCGCCAGGAGTCTTTCAGCCCGAACAACCCTTTAGCCAAATAGGCATTGATCTGCTCGGCCCTCTCCCGTTGACAAATAACAAGAATCGATGGATTATCGTGGCTGTTGACCCTTTTTCCTGCTTTGCGATTACACAAGCCCTGCCAACCGTCACAGTCTTCGAAGTTGCCCGTTTCTTTGTGCGGGACATTGTTCTGCGCTAAGATCCCCCGACGTCAATTGTGAGCGATAGGAGCATGCAATTCCTCAGCAAAGTGATAGGAGAAGTATTTCGCATCTGAAAGATGCTCCCATTACCGCACATCGCCTTACCATCCCCAGACGAATGGAGCAACGGAGAAGGTGAACCACTCCATTGAGAATACGTTATTGATGTAAGTTGACAAAACATCATTCTAATTGGGACGAAATCCTGCCATTTATTACTATGCCTTCACTGAATAAAGCAACATCCTTCACACCATTATTCCTGGTCCATGGTCAACACCCACAAAGCACTTTAGACACCCTGCTAGCTCAAGTCCCGGCGATCTTTAGTGATTATGCAGCCGCCCTCTAACGCCGACTAGACGACAGCAACACCATAGCCAAACAGTTTATGGTGGACGTACAACGGGAGTCCAAACTGCGCTACGACTGCCATCGCCGCGAGATGACGTACAATCCAGGAGACCAAGTTCTTATCTTCAACCGACCTGCTCCGTAGACCTTGCTGAAAAACTGCTCCACTGCTGGCGAGGCCCATACACCATTATCCGCAGCCTGTCTCCTGTCACATACCAGATCTGCCACCTGAAACCTTACACTCGCCCTCAGCAGACGGAGGTAGCCCACATGACATGAATGAAGCCTTACCTGCCAGCGGATGAGGAATCCATCTTACCCACCTCGGAGGATGAGACTCTGGCATCCGAACCACCTAGACAGCCGCCGGCGATTTCCAATCACTGAACAAAGCTGGAACCAGACGATGACGCCATCTTTGCTCCTCCGCAGCCCAGACACGCCCTACTGACTGGACCAACAGCACGGATATACCCCCGCCCCTACGCTGCTCACAACATCCCGCCCTCAACGTTACCTGGACAGCTGCTCCAGGGATATCTGAGTTAGCGAGGAAGCAAATTCTTGGAGAGGGGGCTGTGATGCGAGGTTGAAAAGCTTCCGATTGGTTAATTAATCTGTAATTTGATTAGGAGCAAAGGACCAATCAGCTGCGTCCAGCTTTCTCCCCAAGTGAGACAGACTGCACAGAAACCTTCGCCGCCAGCTCTCGCCGAGTGACAGACCGAACAGAAAGCTTCAAAGAGATTCTCGGAATCCAGTCTGATCTGTATATATATATCTGTAAATAATTGTAAATAAAGTGTTCATGCTTTAGACTAAACCACGGCATTAGTCTGTCATTTCGACCATACATCGATATATAATTAATTGTAGTAAACCTATTCTTTGTCTAACGATTCTGTAAACAAACACGTGATGCTGGAATAGATGGCAATCTACTCAATTAAAATTTTCTATATACTGGTATTCACAGAACGAAATTGCACTTACTACGTTTCGTTTTACACCTACATAAGTCCAAATTGGGACTAAGTTTTTGTTTTTCAAATATATTAAAATTGATTTTTTTACCTGGCTCAATAACTTGACCTGGAGGAGATTTCACAATTATATCTCGTCCATCTAAATGTGTAATACTGAAGGTGAAACCACATAGTGCTTCTGTCAGAGTTAATGTATGAGAAATGTATAAATCATCTCCATCCCGTTGGAATTTATCATGAGGTTTTTGTTGAAGAACAATAATAACATCACCAGTTTCCATTCCAGGCTAAAGAAGAAAATAAAAATTGTTAGTTAGGATCAGTTTAAAGACAAACAGATCGGGTTAAAATATTTGAAGAAACTCATGTTGTTAATGATAGGATTTAAGATTTAATCCATAGGTATACTAATATTTATATATTTCATAATTGATATATATAAATATTAGTATACCTTTGGAGTAAATCTTACATGTTTCGTACAAATGATGCACATATGTTCTCAATTTTTTTAATACAAGTTTTCTTAAAGTAATGGAATACATGATTTCAAATAAAATAATGCAGTGCTAATAGTAAATTAGATACACTTGTCCAATAATATAATTAAATATCAAGCACCAATAGTTTAAATTACAGTAAAGAAATAAAGAATCCACTAACTTTTAGTTAAAATAAAGAAAATTATATACAGAGGTGTGTCTTTTCTAAAATATTGAAGATAATTTTTTTTTTTCAGGGGAGAAAAAGTAAGGGATTTGAGCTCATATAAATACTAATTCTTTTAAGGTTAAAACAATAGTAATAATTTCTGCAAACTTCAATACTTAACAAAAACTAATTCTGCTTGATCATTAGCAATTTTAATCAAATTCCTATTAATAAATTGTTCTTTCCTTTACCTGTTGATCACTTTCACCCCGGAAAAATATCTTTTGGGTTTCTTTCATTCCTTTATCTACATGAACTTCTAAAATTTTTGTGTCCACTACTACTTTCTTGCCCTTGCAGGTCTTGCAACGGTCCATTTCATTGATTATCTCACCTACAGAAGGAATACAGTAACATTTAATGTGCTTTTACATCACAACAAGAATTTTGAAACTATTATAAGTAACACATTTGTACACTTAAGTTCTAGAATTTTCATACAATTAAATTATCAGTAAACTGAATGCTGAACGTTTAGTTGAATCTCCAAGCTACAGAACATTCTGGTCAAGTGATGCTAATAATGTACTTTCAATCTATATAAATTAATCCATTTCAATTTCAAGTATATGATTTGATTCGCTACTTATTTCAATTTAACTGCTACAATGAGTTAAATTAGGTTTTGTTCCTGCAGTAAACACAAGGTTCCCTAAA
>JAFIDM010120288.1:15174-36973 GCA_023159025.1 Thereuonema tuberculata | reverse complement strand
TCAAATTCTATTGCTTTGTGAGAATTAAAACGTAAATTCACCAAATTATATGCTAGATTTACAAAAGCTATCATTCACTTCCAAACCTTTATTCCTATTCAAATTTCGACTCTTAGTGTTCCTGATTAACCTACTTTCTATAACTTTCTTTACTTTTTGTATCCTTTTCTAAGCATTGTGCTTTTCAAAAATTATGGTGTTTATGACCCAATTTATAGCAATGTTCCACTATTTCATATTTATCTATTAACTTGTTTTTGATATAATTACAATGTTCCAAAATCCGTTCTTTAATTTTATGTTTACTTTCCCTTAAATAAAAATTCTTAAGCCCCACGAACACTATCCAACTTTGCATCAAGTTAGTCGACCGATTTTGACGTCACGAGTTGGTAGAGACAGTTTTGAGACAGTTTTTCAGCGACTTGGCACTAACTTTAGTCCGCCGACTCGAATTGGTTGTGCACGGCCAACTCGGGAAGTTGGTCGGAAATGCCCAATCACAAGGCAGCGTTGGAACACGTCATTCGTGACGTCACGCCCATGGAAGAAATGCGTCTAAAACCATGTTCACCGATTCGAGTCGAAGACAAGCTAATACACAATGAATATCAGAGTATTGCGAGTTTCTTTCATGCATAAATAAAGTTTATACTGAAATAGAGTAATTGTATGCGGCAGAATTTAACAGAGAGGTTTCAAAACCTTGATTTCTTCGGATTTTCCACAGCTGCTGGGGGGAAACGCATTGCATTATGGGATTCCTGTTATCACGGCCGACTCATTTGCGAGTTGGATGGTGTGCGGGGCTGACAAAAAGTTGGCGAACTCGAAGTCGGCCGACTAAAGTTGGTGCAAAGTTGGATGGTGTTCGCGGGGCTTTACAATTTATATACTGAATTTGATTTAGGTAAATTAGATAATTAGACAATTAGGTAAATCTGAAGTGGCAGAACATTGCTATAAATTGGGTCGTAAACCCAACAATAATTTGAAAGCACAATGCTTAGAAAAGCATACAAAACGTAAGGAAAGTTGTAGAAAGTAGGTTAACAAGAAACATTAAGCGTCGGAATTTGAATAGGAATAAAGATTTGAAAGTGAATGATAGCTTTGTAAAAAATTTGGTGAATGTATGTTTAATTCCTCACAAAACAATAGAATTTGAAGAATTAAGTTATTAGGAGTGAATGTTTTTTTATGAAAATTTACTTTATAATGTAATTTAGTTAGTGTGAAGATGTTTTAATAAAGAGAAAAGGTTTTCTTACACGTCTTGGAATGAAAGTTTTTTTTTTTTCTTTTTTTATAAAAATGAAAGGTTGAATCTAATATTGAAAGGTTAAAAAGTATATCAGCATAAATTATTATGATCTTAATTATCCGCAGTTACTGATTGGGAATAAAATTAGTTCTAAAACGTCAATTTTTCAGATCTATTGTTAAAACTACATAAATCAGGTTACAATTATTAATCTTTAAAAAAAATCATCATAAACCGAAGTTTAAATAACAAAAGTGTAATAAACTCTTTGAGGGTCTGATAAGAGAGTGTAAGGCTGCGTGTTCGAGGCGGGGGGGGGGGGGGGTTCCGATCTCTGGCCTTGGCCAGAGGCTTGGGACATTTCTACGCTCCATTCTCATTTCAAACTGGCCTTAGGGTCTACCCAACCCTGTGTAGAATCGGTGCCGGCTTTCCTTCCCGGTAGTAAAGGTGTGCGAGTGCCTGGCTGACCACCTGACCTCATCTCAGTCCTGTTGGTAAAAGAAACATTGAAAACCTTATTTTCAGTGCCCTGTGGGCTGTTAGATAAACCTAACCTAACCTTCAGAGCCTTGGGGGCTGAGCCTTGGGAGAAACTTAACCTAATCTAATAGACTTTAAAAACATAAACTCTATTAGATATTATTTATCAAACTCGATTGTTCAGATAGTAAAGAAATTAAATGTAATTTCATAATTTTTTTTAAATCTAATATTTACTCTATTTTTCTCTATTAATTTTTATTATAGAATAGAACTGAAAAATAGTTAGCGCCTGTGTGCCAAATAGCGATAGCATAATTGGTAAATATTAATTGGCACAAATTACAAACCCAAACATGGGAGGAGAGGGTAGAGAGAGTACTTTTTCAATTAAAAACAATACTTTGACTGATATATACTCCATCCATCCATCCATCCATAGTATTGTGTCCGGAGACAGGTCCAATTCTATGGACTTCGCATGGAAGACCCAGAAATGCCTGGGGAAAGATACTGGGATGGTTTCCTGTTGCCTGCACCAGGACGCCATTAAGGAATGACATCAGACCGAAGAGAAAGCGAAGAAGAGGCGAACAACACGGGAAAGGAAATTCAAACAGCCAAGCCACTGCCGGGATTCGAACCCAGATACTGGCGCACTGACCGCAACGGCAGACCGCCGCCGAGACCGCACGGCCACGTCAGCACGGCTTGATATATGCTATAGATCTGTAATTCATATTTTGGAAATGTAAAGAGTTATGCTTTTATTGTTACAGATTATAAATTTGTACTATTATCGATATCTGCTTTGAAATAAAATGATATCAATAAATAAAGATCATCTTTTTTTATACCAAGAAGTCGTAAGCTTAATCAAGTTCATTATAAATTTAGCCCAAACTGATGATCGTTTAATAAAGAACTTGCAACTTAGGAGTCGAAATTGGCGAAATCTCCACAGTCTACGTATCTATTGGCATTCACATATGTAACAGATGAAGGACTTTAGTCTCCATTATTTTATCACTCTTTGTTAGTTGATTACGATTATTAGCGACTGTTCTACAATAAAAATAACAAACACAAGGTCACTCTTGTTATTTGACTGAGATTTTTTTCTTCTTTTAATCCAATTACTAAATCATAATGTTTGGATAAAGCTCTAATGGTATGTTAAATTTACAAAAAGATCAACTTATTTTCAATGACAAATTTACACTAACAATTTGTTTTTTAATCTTTAGTGTAGACGTCTATCAAATATGGAAAAAGACAACGAAGTTTTTAATATAATTGTTAAAGAAATTGCATCAGTCTTTGGAAGATGCACAACTGTTGATTTAGGTAAGGAAATAGACTATTAATAAGATATCTAGTATCTGAGGCAGAATCTCTTCAATCTGACCACTACTACTATAGCAGCAGTAATTGTATAACAATTCTTTAACATACATTTTTTTCTTGGATCTATGGAATACCAAAATAAAAATTCATATATTGATAAGTTTGAAATTGTATTATTTATTTAAAGTTTAGAAATATTCTTATTTCAAAGAATTAATAAAGATTTGGACATTTATAAAAAAACAACAAAGACTGTAAAGAAAAACCTTAATTCTAATGAACAATTTTATTATTATTTTTTTTATTTTTCAGATTCTTTGGTGAGACATCGTAGTTTATCAACAAATGTCTGTATAGCCCTCCAACCAATAGCCGATTCCTATTCAAATTATCCTTCGTTGGTAAGTAATATTTTGCGACGTAATATTTTTTTCTAGTTAACATACCATAATATTCAAGCTCTTCAAAAATAGAAATATTTCAGTAGAATCAATACATTTCCAGAAATCACAAATCGTTAATTATATTTTTTTTTAAATGAAATCAAAACAAAAACCACTGATTGATACATTTATTTTATTTAACTACCGCTGTTTGTTTGTTTGTTTTTTTAATTTAAACTAATGTTTCAAAATGATTTTAAGCTGATTAAGATGGTTCGTTGGTTGGTTGGTTGGATTTTAGTGGCCAAAAGCATCTGTGGCTAAGCTGCGCCAAGAAAGGTAAAAATTAGAGGAAGAGAAAAGGAAATTAAAACTGACCGCATAGAGAAAAAAGAATAAAAATCAAAAAAAGAACAGATAGTTTTCCAAAGTAAGATGACACTAAATCATCTACAGTGTATAGAAGAAAATTAAAAACCTGAGAATTACAAGAGAGTGGAAATGCCACATCGATGAATGAAGCGTAAAACTGATGAAATGGGTAAAAGATCATTGTCATTTAATAGCAAGGAAATATGAAAAGGAAGGTGAAATTTAAAAAGAGGAATAGAGCACTGACGACGATGTTGAGTAAAAGCAGGACAGTCAATTAAAATATGATGAACGGTTAAAACAACGTTGCACGTAGCACACAGGGGAGGTGGACGATTCAGCAGTAAATAGTAAAGCCGAACGCGCATTGAACCACGTGTCCGTATCCCGTAAACGGACAAATGACGTCATTCCGTTAGATGTCCGTCGATTCGTGACGTTAAACTCAAGTATTCCGTCACTGTATTGAACAAGCTTGAAGATTCCCGTATTCCGTATGTGACGCAAAGTTAACGTCACCAATCAGAATGTTTCTTCCATTGAGGCAGTACGGCACACTTCTGTATTCGTAGAAATACTTGAGTTTAACGTCACGAATCGACGGACGTTTTACGGAATGACGTCATTTGTCCGTTTACGGGATACGGACACGTGGTTCAATGCGCGTTCGGCTTTAAGTCTCGTATGCCCGATCCTCAGACGTACCAGAAGAACATCCTTCTGTCGAGTTGGAAACAGTCGATTTGTAGGAGAGTATATTAAAGGACTGACAAGACGAAGTTTATTGCCGTGAAGATCATTCCAGATCATGTTGCCAGGCAGCTCGGAGACGAGAACGAATAAGAGCGTAAATGTCAGAGTGCGGAGTGGAGATCCGTTGCAGTGGTCGACTAGCAGCAGACTTGGCAAGAGAATCAGTGAGGTCATTGCCGACAATGCCGACGTGGCCTGAGATCCAGCAGAAAATGATAGTGCAACGGTGAAAAATCTAAAATGGATAAAACAAATGGGTGAACCTTCAGGGTGTGACTGCACAGTGCCCGCAGAGAACTCTCAGAATCGCTATGGATAAGTGTTTTTGAAAACTTCTCCTGCAATGCATACTGTAAAGCCTGTTTTACATTTACCATTTCACTCGCCATAACCTGGACATTTCACTCGCTATCACCTAGACATCACAGATGTCCAGTAAATGGAGAGCGATAGAGTCTGGGCTATTTTCGAAGAAATGTTGAGACAGCAGATGGCTGGACATTTGACACCAGCGCTCCTGGTGACGAATTGTAGAACTTGGAAGTCCAATCGATTTGTATCTATTTATTCGAAATTACCGATTACAAAAATGATTTTCACGATCGGAGGGCATCTTTTCCTTATGTTTTCGTGGATGCTTTCATAAAATGTTACATTATTAATCAAAATCATTTCAGAATTTCGGCTTGAAAATTCGAATCGAGACGAGCGATCGACATCTCGAAAAGATATGATTTGATCGAGATTTAACGAGACTGCGTTATTTATCGAAACTGATTTATCGAAACTGAAAACAAAGAAACACAAAACGATGAAAAAAAACATGAATATTTCCTATTTTAATTAATTAAAGACATTCTTTCACCTATCCGATGCATTGACTAAATGGTTTTTATATAAATCAATGCTATTTTTATCGTAAATAAAACGTAGGCATGATGACAATTGAGAAGTGTAAATGTTCCGTGTGATGGAAGGCGTTATGGTAAGTGTAAAACGATACACAAATCACTCGCAATCTACCCTGACATGTCCTGCGTTATGGCTTGGAAAATGGCGAGTGAAATAGTAAATGTAAAACGGCCTTTAAGCTAGAAAAATGGCATAAGCACATAACGCCGATACCTCAGAAAGAAGATGAGCAGCATTACTGAACGTCTCAGTATAAAAGGCTGCTCCAACATAATAACCACCTTTAGATCCATCGGTATAGAAAATGTTGCAATCGGAGTGATGTAACAAATGATCCCGATGCAAAGACTGAAAGACTGTGGAGGGTGTGTTCATTTTCGCAAAATGACGAAGCGAGAAATCACAGTTTGGTAGGTGATATTTCTAATGTGATGATGACAAAGTAGGTCGAGTGGCAATGTTTAGGTCAGTGAACTGTAGTGTAGTGAGCAAAGTCGTCACCTGATATCCAAACGGTGGGAGAATGGAAGGACGATTGGTGAAAGTCGCAAAGCGAATCAAGGACCTGGACCATGCTTCATTGTCTTTTATGCAGAAAGTGAGAAAGGATTTATTCCGAACCCCTCATTAATGTCAGGTAAGAAGAATGGAAATTATCATCATGAAAAGAAAGGTGAAAATTTTAAATCCTGGTTTGAATCTACCAAATCTTCCTTTGCACAGCATTGTGATAATGGACAATGCATCACATCATAGCCTACAACTTGATAAAGCTTCTACGACGAATACACGGAAAGCTGACATTGCAGCCTGGTTGAATTGCAATCGGAGTGTCTATTGCAATGATGAACTGAAGTGCGAATTACTGTAACATGAACGAAATCATGCCAAGAGGAGACGTGTTATTGATACTCTATGGGATATCAATGGCCACAATGTTCTACGACTATTTCCTATCATTGCGATTTAAACTCCATTGAATTAAATTGGGCTTAGTGCAAACAATTTTTGAAAGGAGAAACGGAATTAATAATCAGTTTAATGAAGACAGTACTCGTAAGATATGGAAGGAAGCCTTTTATAGTGACAACTGAAAAAATGCAATCAGACATGTGGTTAACTTGTAGACCATTATTGGATCCGTGACAGAATAATAGATGAAAGATTGTTACCTCGCATTCTGTTTCGGAAAACGAAGATGATAACAGCGAAATCAAAGATGTTCTTCCACTGGACGACTCCTCCGACAATACTTGAAAACAGCAATACTAATCTATAATTCCTTTCTTACTTCATTATGTAAAAATTCACAGTTAAAAGACTTCGCCAGTCCTCCATTTTCTTTTGTAGTTATAACTTCATCTGTCATTGAAAGGGTCGGCGAAATATTTTAAATATATAATTTTATAAAATGAAGCCTTGTAAGGAATTCGAAATTATTACTTGCCATTTAGTAAAGCAGCAATTCACGCAGTCATTTATATGGTAAAGATAGCTAAAAGACAAATTAAAAAGCTCCAATTTTCCTTTAAAGGCCCTTTTCAGGGCCACAATATTAGACGGAAGAGCTGTCATACATACTGATCCAAAAACAAAACAAAAATTAATGAAATAGTAAGATAATAGAAAACAAAATATTTTTTTAAATTTAAAAGGTAAACTAAAACAAACAAAAAACAACCCAGGAGAATGTAAATACTTTCATATAAGACAATTCACTCAAAATTCAAACTGGAATATTACATTAAAGAATTTCAAATAGACACAAATGCACATTTCACAGTTATTTCATTTGCTAATCACAAAAAAAAAAACATAATAAAATACAAACAAATACGCTTGAATGTTTCATTTCAATTTCAGTTTTAATTTCTTGACAAATTTAAGTGAACTGAAATGTGGGAAAATGCACGAGGCTTTTGCTTCATTTTAGTCTACTTTTACTCTACTGAAAACAGCCAAACAATCAATTTATCGTGTAGCATTGATCGTGTAGAATAAAAAAGTCACAGTACAACATTTCTTAAAATCTCGGAAAGAGGCTGAAGTGAAGACCTCGGGCTGCGTGTGATTTGGACAGAAAGAGACTAATTTTGAAATCAGATCTACTCGTAGATTGTGAATTATTTGACAAAGTTACATACACAGTTCATAATTTCGATAAAATATGTTTAATAAAGAGTTAAAAATGAATCAAATTACTTTCCACCCAAAACAAAAGATCTAAAATCCTAATTTTGTTTTTCATTTTTTGAATGCACTGGGGGAATGGGTTTATAACCATTCCCAACCTATTCCCCTCAGTAGGTTACAGCATTGGGCCAGCTGTTGAGACACACACATCACACTAAAGGCATATAGAGGTAGTAGTATGGTTTCAATATCAATAAAGGTACATAGAAAACATCAAAAGGAAAGCTGGACAAAGTTTAGTATCCTACTCAATTCTATTCACATTGATTATGTGAATTATTAAAATTACGTTTCGAGGCTCAACTATTAAACGGGATCTTTTTCTCAAATTAAAAGATACGCAGAGCTTGTGATATTCGTTCTTAACGGAGTCGTCAGAACATAAATTCGATTAGTTTTTATTAAACGAGACCTCTTTCTTAAATTAAAAGGGAAGCAGAGCTTGTGATATTCGTCCTTTAGGAGTCGTCGGAATTATTCTGACGACACAATTTTGACGACTCAATAAAGGACGACTATCACAAGCTCTGCTTCCCTTTTAATTTGAGAAAGTGGGCTCGTTTAATAGTTGAGTCTTCAAGCTTAATTTAGTAAGTATTTTAATCTTATAACTTTTAATGTTGAGCTTTAATGGTTGTTTATTATTAATTGAATTCTGCACGTTAAAAGTGTATAAACATATTTAATTGTTTACTTCTTACATTTTTAGATTGAGAGAATTAACAGAACAGAAGCTCCTTTTGACAGTGCAGACAGAGTAGCAAAATGTCGCAGTCGCTGTTTTGACAGAGAGATTGAGAAACGTAGCAGTTGCAGGTGAGACATTTACATTGAATCTATTTCACATTTGGTTCATTAAAGTGATCTCAGAATTGCAATTTGTCTAAGATTTGCTAAATTCGTAATCTAAGAAACAAACTCACAAGAAAGTTTATTTCTTTTCATTTTCTTTTATTTCAATTCTCAAAACGGTTCTTTAAAGCGTCTAATCATAGATTTGTGACGTCTTTAGAATCCTCATTAAAAGTCCCGAAATTCATTCAGGCCACTTTTTTTTTCGATTCCTCTTTGTTACAGTTTGAAACTTTGAAATCTCGAATAGACTTACTTATCTAAATGTATAACAATAATAATAAGAGAGATTAATTTTGTATTATTCATTAGTAAGAGCATTCACTTAAAACATTTAATAAGAAAACTTCAAATAAAGGAGAAAACTATAGAAACAAGTACAAGGGCAGGTCCTTCCCTGCAAACCCAGCATTCTCCAATCTTTCCTATTTTCTGCCTTCCTCTTCGTCTCCACATAAGATCCATTTACCATAATGTTGTCGATCATCTGAAATCTTCTTCTGCCTCGAACTTTTTTACCGTTCCACCATTCCTTCCAGTGCATCCTTCATTAGGGAGTTTCTTCTCAGCCAATGACCAAACCAGTTTCTTTTTCTCTTCCTGATCAGTTTCAGCATTATTCTTTCTTCACCTACTCTTTCTAGCACAGCTTCATTTCTTATTTTGGCTGTCCATTTCACACGCTCCATTCTTCTCCATATCCACATTTCAAATGCTTCTAGTCGTTTCTCTTCACTGCGTCGTAATGTCCATGTTTCTGCCCCATACAATGCCACACTCCACACAAAGCACTTCACTAGTCTCTTCCTTAGTTCTTTTTCCAGAGGTCCGCAGAAGTTGCTCCTTATCCTATTAAAAGCCTCCTTTGCTATTGCTATCATCCTCTTGACTTCTTGGCAGCAGCTCATGTCACCACTTATAGTACACCCTAAGTATTTAAAGTTGTTCACTTGTTCCAACGTCTCATTCCGAATACTTATGTTTATCTTCTTTGTCTTTCTTCCGATAACCATAGTCTTTGTCTTGTTTACATTTATCTTCATTCCATATTGTTCACAGCTGTCATTCAGCTGCAGTAGCATATCCCTTAGTATCATCTCCTCTTCTGCTAACAATGCTATATCATCAGCAAATCTTATGCTCTTTATTCTTCTTCCTCCTACTATCACCCCTCCCATGTTCAGAAAACAATAAATAGAAAAAACAAATAAAATAAATAGAAATAAACTACAGAAACAATAAATAGAATTATTCTTCATTTTAAACCTGTAACAACTATTAGGTCAATATAGTTATAACATCTTCTCCAATAATTTAAATAAACGAACAATCCTCTGGGGAAATTATATAAATAATTCCAAAGTTAGGTTTTAGTTGGCTTCCCAATCAATTAAGTTAATGGAAGATAAGCAGCAAAATTTTTCTTACAATTTATACGCTTATTAATTAACATAAAAAATAGCATTTCCTTTGCGATGCTGCCAAACTATACGTAAAAATCACCTTCGTATTATAGTAAAGAATAGATTTCAGTCTGTAGACTATCCACGATATGAGTATTGTGCTGGTATAAGAATTATAACACCTTTCCAAATAAAATTAATTCAAAATAAAAATACTCGTATTTCGTAAAAGGAAAATAAATTTGTTTTATTTTAAGAATTTATATCTGCTTTTGTATTCGTAAAATTTACACAATTTTTTTTTTTATCTCAGATTGCCTTTCATGAAGAATATGAGTTTACAGCTATGCAATACATCCAGTTCCTTCAATCAAACTATGGAAGCATTGATTCAAGCAAGCTATGTATACAGGCATTTCGAGAACTTCTCTTGTAATTGTCTCAGGAAATGCCAAGAATACATTTATGAAGTCACACCTGACGACGTCTCCTTTCCAGTGTCAGTTATATTTCTTGTAATGCAAATTCCCACTAATATTTTCATTTTAGTCAAAGAATATTATCAAGTAACTGGCAACACAGTTTTTGCCGATATTTGTGGTTGTTTGGGTCTCTATTTAGGGTTTAGTGCTCTGACAATTTTAGAACTAATTGAAGGTATTTGGTTTGCCTTTAAAAGCTGCTTTAAGTGTTCCAATAAAATATCTCCAGGCAAACGCTTAGGGAAACACTGAATCAATGCACATAACATTTCATTAGGAATGTATCTATGGAGTAAAATGTACAAACTGAAACTAAGTAAACTCAAAGTAACTGAGGACTTTACTATAGTAAAGATTTGTTTAACTTTTGAATACAGTATTTACAAATGAAAGCGTTAAATAAAATTCAGCTTTCAGCTGACAATGCCTTTGCTTATCAAGAGAAATGAAGTGGTAGTGTTTGGGGATAATGAAAAAGGTACAAAAATACCTTTGCTTTTCATGTCTCAGTTTTCACCAAAACTGATGTTTGATGACTTTTATTCAAAGTCCAAACTTGAATATAGCACTGTCAGATTTTTCTTCTAATGGCAGTTTTTCTGAACACTTTTTTTCATCATAGTTCAGAAAATGTTCCTATAAAATATTTAATGCATAAGTTTCCTCATTTCACCTCAATAGATAAAAGCTCATTAGCAAGTGTGTGGAATTATTCCATTTTGTTTTTATCTAAATCCAAGTTACAATTCTTCGTTGGATTACCACTGCCTCAGTAAATGTACTTTTCTTGAAAGCATTTTTATTTTATCAAAATACTTTGTTGTAAAAAATACCGATTAAATTCATTGAGAATCAAGTATTTATTCCCTTAGTCAATTTTTGTTTTCGGAGGATCAAAGAAAGAGAGTTCAAGATGGCGGATAAAATTTTCCAAAAATAGCTTTTAATTTTCACACAATTGTCATTAGGTTTTTTTAATTGTACTTTTTTTTGAATTGATAAGCACGCTGAGATTGCTTCCTGTCAATACATTTCTGTGGAAATATCTTATGTAGTACTCAATATATTTAAAATATCAAATTTATCAAAATATATTTATTTTGCAGTATTAGTTATTTATTTGTCACTAGATTCATTTTTATTTTATTAAAATCTAAAACACACAATAATTTGTTCTTCTGCTAACCGATGCTATTTTCAAGCTTGTCTTTAAAAGTACAAGCACGTCCATAATAATTAAGTAGCATCCACGATATATGGATGGATCCAAAACAACAACCACATATTTATTGCTGTAGCTCCTCAAAGAACTTCTACAGCCTTCACTTCAAATTATAGCAACCAATGAAATAGTTATAAAGTTATACTTCCAGAAACTGCCAATTCGAAAAACTCTCTGTAGTAATGAGGTTATCCTTACGTTGTTTTTACAGCTTTTGCCACAAACTTTGAACAACTTTTAGGGCATTGGTGTAACTATAACAAGTAACAACGAAGTCGACATCTGTTCTCGGGGTTTTAGTTGGCGGAGCTTTGAAGTGGGGCGTGACCTCAAAGCTTTCTAGGATCCACTGGATTAAGACCATCTTTCAACCTAAAGCTACGCGAACACCATGCAATTTTTCTGCAATTTAGTTGCGCGATTTTGACGTCACGAGTTGATAGAGCACGTTTATTTGCAACTTAACTGCAATTTTTGTCATGCAACTCGAGTTGCACATACACCTGCTGAAGTTGCTTCGAAGTCGCTGGGAATTACCCAATCACAGGGCAGCGTTGGAACAAGTCAGTTGTGAAACCACGCCCATGAAAAAAATGACGTCGAAAATGTGATCTGCCGATTCGTTTTGAAAACATGATCATACTCAATGAATATCAGAGTATTGCGAGTTTCTTTCATGCAGAAATAAAGTTTATACTGAAATGCAGTAATTGTTTGCGGCAGAATTTAACAGAGGTTTAAAAACCTCGATTTTTTCGAATTTTCCACATCGGGTTTGGGAACCGCAAGGCTGCTGACGCGGTAATGCAAAAGTAATGACGTCATTGTTTCCAGGGGAGCATTGTTTCTTATTGGCTGTTGGTCATTCGTTACTGTTGATTCGAAATAATACCATCAAATTCAATCCATAGCGGCTGATAATTTTGAAAAAATATTTATCATATATCGCAAATCAATCACTCATATATTATGTTTGAAACGACATAATCGAATTTTGCTTGACGTCACACGTGACGTATTTAAAATCTGCGTTGTCATGGGTCGATTAATCGCTCGAGTTGCATATCGAGTTTGCATCGTGTTCGCGCTTGACAAAAGTTTATATCAACTCGTGACGTCAAAATCGCACAACTAAATTGCAGAAAAATTGCATGGTGTTCGCGTAGCTTTAGATCAATATTAGTTAATGCTTTACTTGTCCTAGAATCAACAGTTGTTGGTATTCAATCTTACGTCTTAATTATCCACTCAGATATTAAGAAATACTATTCACAAATCTCAAGATAGTTGATCTTTGGGAAATAAACTTACCGCGATGGATGCGCGACTGAGATATTTACTTCTGTAATTATATATCCTTTATATTTTCATTATATATCCCTAATTCCTTTGACCAAGGAATTCCTTTAACTGCAACTCAATTTCACTTTCCCGCCAAACGTTTCTTTCCCGCTTTAACCGAAGTCTTTCTATCTGTGCCCTAATAACATTCCCATTGAAGCTAATTCCAATTCTTGTTTATATTCACCCTTTCAGTATCCTAATGTTTATGTATTCTTACTTATGTTTCAAAAAATACTTGTAAGCATTGTTAATTCGATGAAAAAAAAATTCACTGTGCGAAAATGTCACTGTACCTATTATCAAATAACTTAATTCCAATGATTAAATAATTTACTTAATGTGTACTGTCTTACTATATTTATAATCATTCTTAGGAACCCATACTTTTAAAGGAATTGTAATTACAGATTTTACTGAAGAATAAATTTTTTTAATTAAACTGTTTTAACGTGCAGGTAAACTAATTAAACGTAGAGACCATAATTTACCTTTACACATATTATTAACAATTAAAATTAAAACAAGGCGACAAATTTTCAGTGTTCGAACCTTTATAACGAAAAAGTTCGAATACTCGAACTTAAGACATGTCGCCTTATTTTAATTTTAATTGTCACTATATCTGTAAAGGTGCATTATGGTCTATATGTTTAATTAAAGATTTATAATGTTGACATGGTTCTTTATTTTCTTTTTCTGGATATTCTTCTGTAGTAGTGTAGACTAGTGTTCGCAAACCCTCAGATATAATTTATACATATATAACAATGGATCTCTAAGATTATTGGTGTATAATTCAAGTATTCACTTAAAAACTATATATAAATAAAATTCTAGGACATAGGACAACATCAACAATAAATTACACAATTTCCATCCAATAGAATACATTAAAGATTAACATTTTTTAATAATTAAACAATAAGTTTTAATTTTACAAACACGTATTACTTATTTCCTTTCGTGTTAAAATTATTAAATGAACAAAGATACATCTGAATTTTCCGGATAAGTAAAAGTATTTTCAGAAAATACAAATTAATCTATAAAATGTTTTATCAATTGACAATTAATGTTATTCCAACCAGATTTTTTTCCACGTACCCCTCACCCCCTTCTCGTACCCAAAGGTGTATATCACTGGTATAGACTACAATACTCTATTGACACTGGTATTAAACAACCTGAAATCTATTTATTCGCTTATTTCATTCCTAAATATTGTAATGTGTTACCGTCGAACCTAAAACCACTCATATGTAATTTAAAACATATCTTGCATATTTTCATCCCAGAAAGAACGATTTATATTAAGTGCGTTGTATTCTTGGGATATTACGTTAAGATATTTATATCCTTCATTGATTTTTACTAAGAAACTTCATAAAAACATACAATTAATGACTTTTAAGTCTTTCTTAAAAAAAGGGGAAAAAGAACATTCTTATATTCCTATGTCATTGTATTCTCACTAATGATAAAAAGAAATAATCTTAAAAAACTGGCTTTCATAGACAAATGGGGCTTTTGCTATTCTATTTAAAATGACTTCCTCTGAAGTCGATATCTACAGTTTTCTTCCGTCCTCTTTATAAATAAAATAAAAAGGGAAAATATATCCAGCATCTTCTTCCCCAAAACTCCAAAATTTAACAACAAACATGAAATTAAAGAACATAATGTGCTTCGTGCCACGCGAGACATTATTACGCTCATTACAATGCTCATTACAACGCTCCATACTTTAAAGTACAAAACTCAATGTCCAAAACAGATGGTGCAAATTTAAAATATGGATATGGATGTGAACTTTAAATTTGTGGACTTTACCGAATGTTCGGTATTACATTTTTTGTAATTTCGTGAAAATATGGTAAAGTTTATTTGATAAATTACGCACTGAAGGACATTACCAACATTAAATAAAGAGTATTTTTTTTTTCTATTTCAAACATATCCAGAATTTTCATTTTCTCACTAATGAAAAGAACATCACGCCTACTCTTAGCATTAGAAACACTACCAGCCTCCCCACTCTTACGCTTTGGGGACATTATTACGATAAACAAGAATTTTCTGAAAACAAACACTACGATAAAGCCCGGCGCTGATTTGCCACGGAAGAGCGGACTTCAGCGGATTTCGACGGTCTTCGACGGCAGTTTGTGACATCAAAGTCCGCCCAAGCCTTTAAAGATCAGCGTTAGCGGAGCGGCAGACCAATCACTTTGTCATAAGATAGAGGTGAGAAGAATCATTTTCAGACAGCCAATCATGAAACACTTGCGTTCATGAATCGGTAGCCATGAATCGGCAGCCATTATCTCGGTCATATTTTCTTTGTTTCAATTTTTGAATGAAGATCAAAAAGCGTTTAATTATCAGAGTATAGATATTTAATGAACATGTATAAGAGATGGGCATATGAGGTTTCTAAATAAAAATAAAGAAAGAAAAAGAAACTGGAATGGAATCCGTGAGGCTGTTGACTCGTTTCTCGCCGAATTGATCGCAAAATCACTATCTACAATTCTAAAATAAATTCTAATTCTTCATTGTATTTACGATTTGTTTAATTTGTAATAAACTGTTTATATTAGACAATACTTTTCTATTAAAAATTAGAAAAAGGTTTCCATGTTTACATGTTAACATACCCCGTGTCTCCATTCCCAACATATATATGATGGCCACGGTTTCACAGCGGCGATAACGGAAATAAACGCGCGAAATTCAAAATAACCGGAAGCAGCACAAGTCAGTTTCACAGCTCTGACCTTAACAAATGTATAAAGAGCTTTATGCGGCAACTAATGCGAACAGCGTGAACACTAGAAACAGAATGGAAGTAAGTTCTGTGGTAAGTGTGGGTACAGGAACAAATGAGCCAAGTATTGGGCTGATCATCTTAGTGAAGTTACATCCAAATAAAATATTAAAACCCATCAAAGTTTTTGAAATTACGTTTTTAATTATTATTTTAGAGTAGTAGTTATACATTCACTATTACATTAAAAAAAATTGACATCGCAGTTTCACTAAAGCTATTTCTACGATAAGCCCAAACAGAATCAAATATTCTAGCCCAATTTTTTATTAAACTTTTTTTTTCAGTTTAGGGTAGAAAAAATGAAGATTAAATTCAAGGCTCACTCTCATCTCTTATTTCTAACTGGAAATTTCAAATCAATGTTTTCAGTATTATTTAATTGGAGCAGATAGTTTTATTAAAATTAATCCACTAATAATAGCACTTTCGTGATTAAAGAAAAGACCTCCACAGCATTTCGAATCTTCAAATGAAATTAGGATTCATTTTCAAGCATTCTACTTATTTAAAGCATCCTCCTAGTCTGGATTCGTTCGTGGAAAACACAATGGAACGAAAAACGAAAGAGGTAAATCTCCCTCTAGTGTTTAATTTATTAACTATGTTAACGGAAATATCTGTCTGTTAACAAAAGAGCGTAGTAGTACCTAGAAATGCAAGTTTCATGATCAAAAAACTTTAAACATCATTAATATATACCATAAATTCAAAGTAAACAATTATAAACCATATTCCACGTTATTGGTCGTAGAAAGATCATGATTACAGCTATGAAGCAAAATTATCATGCAAAATTAAACACTAGAGGGAGATTTACATCTTTCGTTTTTCGTTCCATTGTGTTTTCCACTAACGAATCCTAGCTAGGAGGATGCTTTAAATAAGTAGAACGCTTGAAAATCATCCTATTAATAGGCAAAAGTTGTACGGATCTTTGTAAATTTGTAATTTGAAATAACCAATCACAGTGCAGCGTTGGAATACGTCATGCATGACGTCACGTCCATGTTTAAACATGGCGCCTCGAATATTTTCCCACTTCACCTCGAATATTTTCCCACTTCACCTCGACGGATCGCGATTACACAATTATTATCAGCATATTGAAATTTTCTTTCCCTCATAAATGAAGTTTACACTGAAATGCATGAAGTTCATGAGTCAAAATTTATCAGAGAGTTTGTAAAATGTCGGTTTTTACATAATTTCGGCTGTGTAGCCACTCGCTCACTACTCAACAAGTAGGCGACAATGACGAAGCACATGCCGTCATTGTTACCAGACAGAATTATTGGTAATGGCTGTTGGATATTCGTTATTGTTATTGTTGAAACTGGTAAATCAATTTTTTATTTTCTTTTATTTTAACAAAATTTCGCTTAGTCATTCAAATTATATGTGGTCTGTTGCGGAAGTCATGGCTTTTACAAAATGAACTTAGAACATCTTTTTCAATTTTGTGTTTTTCAAAAATTTCAGTTTATTTCAAAAAAGTGGCATTCGTTTTTACTTTCGTTAATATTGCATCAATTTCGACGAGCCTATTCTTTTAAGGCAGCAGGTTGCCATTACGTTTCATAATGAGAAACCGCAGCGCTGGCTACTATGAAAGTGGTAAATCAATTTTTTATTTTTTTTTATTTTAACAATATTATAATATTATTTTAACAAATAAGCCGATATTCAAATTACATATGGGCTGTTGTAGAAGTCATGGCTTCTAAAAAAATTAGCTTAGAACGTCGTTTTCAATCTTTTGTTTTTCAAAAATGTGGATTTTTTTTTTTACTTCCGTGAATATTTCACGGGTCGCAACTAGTGAATCTTAGTTTCAGTTGAAGATTCGAAATGTTGCGGAGATCTCTTCTTTAATCACGTAAGTGCTATTATTAGTGGATTCATTTTAATAGTTTTAAATAGCACGTAAAAACGTTCTTGGACAGATAGTTTTATTTTCGCAATACACATCATAAAAATAACAAATAATTAAAAACAAAATTATCATTATTTTCTGTTGGTTTTTTTTGTTTTTTTAGCTTACGACACAAGCCTCCCGTTGCTTTCAAGAACTTCATTTTAGATTATACTTATTTAGAAAAAAAGATTTTCTTTGTGGAACAACACAACACAAATGATATATAGTTCGATTGCTTCAAAGATTTCTAATTTGGGCCTAGCAAGGAATTAGATCATCATATAATAGGAAATTTGAATTCGATCTAATTCGCATTATTTTTTTTAAATAACTTCGGAACAAAATCATCACAAACAAACAATATAGTCCGTTTTGTCAATTTCTAACTTAAGGGGGGGGGGGGGGGCTAACTTTAATTGGATTATTTTTGGTATTAATTTTACGGAACAAACCTATCACAAACGTTGTCCGTTTTGTCGATTTCTAACTTGGGGAACGGGTGGGTGATAGCGTTAAGTTAGCCCCTCACTACTTTAATTGGATTTTTTGGTATTTATTTTATAGAACTAGAACAAATGACTGTATTTTCGGAACAAACCAGAATAAAACCCACGTTGTCGTAGTTTTTTTTTTTTTTTAATTTGTGACTTGGGGGGCGGGGGACAACTTCACAGACGTCTTTTCCTTTGGTTAATGCACCTATGATTATTCACTGGGAAATAATCTTTATTAAATTTACAGATCAGCATTTCATTTGATGAACACTCCATCGATTTCAACTGCAAATAACTTATGGATTACAAATGGAATTTTCACGTCGTTGAATTACAATAAATACACAGTTAATTCGTTGACGTTTCCTTTTGTCTTCTTTTTTTTCTGATTTCAGGTTGCTATTGTTTTTCCCTTAGTTAAACAACAAAGAGTCTGTCATTCGATTGCAGCGCTGCATTATTGATGCTGACCTTTTATTGCTTCATACAAAATTATTATTAGAAATAAAGAAAAAAATATAACATTATATCCTTACTAAAGATAAAAAAAATGATGGTTTCCATATAGATACGCATTTAATTAATTTGATGTCCTATTTAAAATGACGTCAACTGCAGAACTTCCTGTGATGGCATTAACATCCATTTCCCTCTTTTAATTGATAATCGATAGCTGTAGTTTTGTACCGCCTTCTTGTATTTGTTCGTTGAAATGATATTAAATATTTTTCTTGCTTTTTATCATAAATGTGCTTTTTTATTATAAATATGGTTAAAATTTAGTTGTTAGCGTTAGATCATCTATCTCCACATACAAAGCTTCAGAGTAATTCGAAGTATATATCTCGAGAAATGGGTAACTTAATGATCATTCCAATTAAAAAAATTAAATGAAATACAAATTTCCCCTCATTTTTCAATGCTAAAGTTTCATCAGGTGATTGTTTTGAATCAAAAATTTTGGACAAAAAATAATTATTATTAACTATCTAATGTATGACATTTTTGTTTCTAATTATTTTTTAAATTATTAATAAAATTTAGTTATTTTGCTTATCTTAATTTCCTATTTTTTTAAGCTTTTGACGGTAAATTTCTGTGCTTTGAGAAGTTAATAACTTCTTAGATACATCTGTAGGAAAAATGAATCTTTCATCAAATATCGAAATTTAGATATAGGCCAAAAAATCTATCGAAATACGGAAGGTTGGATCACCTTTATAAGAACGAATTTTCTGAAAAGTATAAAAAAAGCCACGATTCCACAATCTGTTGTGGTCTACTTGTCTGCCCTGCATTAGATGACTGGACATCATAGTTGCCATTGGTGGAGGCTGCGCTGCAGTGTGGCAAGGGGAATCTTGTTCTACTTCTGACAGGATTTCCATAAACCAGCCACAGTTCGAAGTCAAAGGTGTTCTAATGCCCGTTTCAACAGACCAAAGCCGCAGTAGTCAGTAGGGGAAAAGTCAGATGATTTCACTGGGGATCGAACTGAACGGAATTGACCGAATTGAACAGAATTGTGGCCATTCGTGACATGTAGGAGAATGCTGTTCGGGCGGTAGGACTCGACGCTGTGACCTGATGGATCCATACTTCAGAAGACGCAGTACCGTACAGTGCTGAAATATCGCTGAGGTACAATGGTATTAAGATGTTTTCCTGATAATACCTAGCAGTAATCTTTGACTTTTCATCAGGTTTTCGCAAAAGCAACTTCCCCCGATAGCTTCCCGACCAGTGACGATCATGAAGCACTTTGAAAACTTTTCCTTGCATTGGCGGAACCATTCTGAACGACCTTTAGCATCACGATGACGATAAAAATTGCACGTGATCGGTTACAGATAAACCCATCCTTCGTCCACCATCACAACATACTTCCATTTTTTCGCCCGACAAATGCTCTTCATATAACTTTCGACTGTTTGTCTTACATTCGGCGATGTGTCGAGGCAACAGCCTATGAAGATTTGATTTGTAGTGCTTCTTTAGATGCATGTCCCTAATGAATTATGCTTGTTATGGTTGTTTTGGAAACTCCCGTTCGTCGTGCAAGACTTCTATGGGTGCTGGGATTTTCTTTCATAATGTTTTATTTAACCCTACAGACAAAAGCTGGAGTGGCAGCGCTTCGTGGATGTGGTTTGCGGTCCTCGTGTCTCTTCCTCACTTCACTAACAGCCTTCAAACGTGTCTCAGCAATAATTCGAGCAATAACGGACTTTGAAGTTATAAAATTTCGTTGCTTACACATTTCTATTATTCTGGAATAAGCATATTACGCATCGGAAAGGGCTACAACGTATCCTTCCCAACCAATCGATACTCGTGGAGCCATTCGAACACATAACACTAATGTACATATGTTAACACTGAATGTACTCACCAGCAACAAAAACAAACAAGAGGATTTCCGATTTAAATCACGTGCGCTTAGCAATCCGCTGTTAAAAACGTTCTTATAAGCGTGGTCCAACCCCTCCGTAGTTGACGCCTTTTCTATTATTAATACGAAAAATTGTGAATTGAATATAAATAAGGCTAAAGTTAGAACCCACCATTGAAAAATGGAAATGGTGAATGCAATTAAATTTCGTGATTTACCACAATGTTGGGTTAAGGGGAACACGTTTTGCAATACAGTTCCTACCTAGAGGCCATCTTAAAGTCTACCATCGTAAATGGAAGTTAAAATTTTCAAATACGAACAGGATCATGTGACATATCATATCAAACAAGGAAAGTCCCAGAAATTCAATGGCTCAATAAGTTTTTTATCAATTATCATGCTGTTATTGGAAGAATATCAAAAAAATTTCAGCAATGATTTTAAAATAAGATTTAAATTATACTTGAAGGAAGTTTTAATAATACAAAAATATGTGATACTTAATAAACAGAAAAAAAAAATACTCCAGAAATCATACATATTCGTAAATTTAAAAATGTATAAAAATACTACTTCAATTTTTGCTTAAATAAGAATTAAATTCAGTATTTCAAATCACTATTTTCAAAGAAATGTTATACGATAATTATTTCAAATGAATATTCTCACTAAAACTCTGTATTTTGTTCATGAACAAACTATGTATACGATACGTAAGATATTAAACTTTTACTCTGAAGCACAGTAACATTTCATTTAATATCATAAATGATAAAGAACTTTATAAAATTGAGCCTATGATGCCATCCATGTCTTGGAGATGTCGAAAGGCTTAAAGTTTCAATGCTTTTACAGAAAGTAATTTTTAAATAAATTAATCTTCAATAATTCGACGTAAAATTAAAAAAAAATGCTTTCTCAGCTTACTCTAAGAATAAAATAAGAATTAAAAATAAGTAACAAATTGTAGATACTTTTTGGACTACTTAAACTTAGTAAGGATTTGAGTAAGGTGTTTCGATGGATCCAATATCTAATTGTGAGTCATATGCAAAGCAGGATTTTCATTAAGATAGTGACCCCTCAATAACTAAAAGTAAGAAAATAAAAAACAAGAACAAAATGTGGAATCCAAATCCTTGGGCAGCACTCAGG
>JAFIDM010120288.1:0-14774 GCA_023159025.1 Thereuonema tuberculata | reverse complement strand
TTTTTTTTCTTGTCCTTTTTGTGGTCAAATACCTTTTGAGCAGCCTGAGTGCTGCCAAAGGATTAGGATTCCACATTTTGTTCTTGTTTTTTTAATTTTTTTACTTTTAGTTATTGAGGGGGTCACTGTCTCCATCATGAATTCCTAATTCTTCCCCTCGTACGCCTTTTGAGTCTTGCACTGGCTGAGGAGAGCCTAACAAGCTCGAAACGGCCGTCCCAGAGTAATTCATATCGACTCAAAAGGCATTCTTTTTCAATTATACATAGCTCTCATCTCATACATAGCTTTCTTACACAATGACAGATGCACACAAAAATCGTCACTTCTTTAGTTAACAAAATAAAAATTTAAGATGCAAAGGAAAAATGTGAAGATTGTATAAAAATGGTATTCTTAATAACATTTTTTCGTTTTTTGTTTTGTTTAGCTAACCTACAACGGTTTGTAGCCGTTATCTTAAAGTAAAAGATATAAGACAAAAATCTTCTTTAGCTTCTTTGCATTGATCTTCTCTATATATAATAGTAGAAAAATAATAATAAGGATAAATTTAAATTGAAAACTTCAAAAAAGTTTTAATTAAACATCATAAATTTTGAGTTTGTGCAAAGCCAAGTAATCAGCGATAAAAGTAAAACTATGTTTTTATATGCTTTAGTTTATTTCAATCAAATTTTGCTGGCAACTTTACAATTAACTTAACAGAAGGTTAATAACGTATTAAAACATTTAAGTTAAACTTCTATTAGAAGTTTTCTGATTCATTTAACAAAAGACAAACCAAAGGCAGAACCCCCCCCCCTCAAATTTGTTATTAATGCAATTACGTCTTCAGATGTGGGCCCGGTAGCCGAGTGGGTAAGGGCGCTTGGCTGCAGGTTGGAGGTAGCGGGTTCGATTCCCGGCCTCGGCGGAGGACGGGAATTTTTCCACGCTTCTTTCTCCTCCAAACGGGCCCTAGGGTCTACCCAGCCCTCTATAGAATGGGTACCGGGTTTCTTTCCCGGGAGTTAAAGGCGGGCGAGCGACGGGCCGACCCCCCCATCCTCAACTTTGTCCCGTAGGTTTCTGAACACTGGAGCCTACCCTCTAGCTGCATTGCGCGGTCCTCTGGGCCTGATCGCAACTTTAACTTTAACTTAACGTCTTCAGATGGTAAAACATATGAATTCATGTGATTATTTAGTTATAGTTATTTCGTTACCCTCGTTAACGATTCATTATAATTTAACCAATTTTTTGATAATTGATTTTTGCCTTGAAACCTTAGAAGAGAAGGTGGAATTAGAAATTTGTTCCGGGAGTGAAAAAAAAATAAGCCGCAATCCGAGAAATAATTCGAAGAACGACCGGATAGAGAAACGCTATTTCCTTAATAAATTATGTCGAAAACAAAGTTCCGGAACTTTCGAATTTAAGGGAAACTCATTGACTCCATAAAGTAAGTCTTAGCTATTAACGTCACTTGTATTTTTTTCATCTACTTTATGTTGATTCTATTAGTTTCCTGAAGTGTTCTGACTGTAAAGACCTAATTCAATTTCCGATAAGAATTAACTAATAACAGATCGCTTTGGAGACAGACGAAAACAAATACTTTGGTAAGAATATACACACACATCTTTGTTTCTCACTTTTACATTTTTCTTTCGATTAAAGTATTTGCTGAATTCTAAAATTGCGTAAATTTCTAAAAAAATAATATTTAGTAAAATTTTGACACCGTAACGTTTTCTTATCATTTCAAAATTAAGTTTCCTATAAGAATGATTAACTTGAGTGATTTTCAGTCAATATACAGTATATTGAGAAAACAAAAATATAAGAACCACTGATATAAGCTCTATTCTAAATGCTCACCCTTTCTCTATTTCTTTCATCTCGGTTTCCAGTTTTAGTTTCATTAAAATGATGAAATTTTTCTTTTGAATTTTTGGAATCTAACTATTGGAAAAGCGAGCGAACGAACAAGTATCTTCTCAGTTGTCCATCGGCAGCGTAAATCTGGCTGATAAGCTGTAATTCTGAGGAAACAGTTGTCCCCACTGAGAGCTCAAAATTGGCTTTTGATCAATGGCAACTTGTCAATTTCTGGAACAAGAATCTGTATGGATGGGAAATGCAGATGACCAAGAAGTATTTGCGAAGTTTCTAGTCCAATTGGAGTACAAAAATCAACATGGCGTTTAGGGAAGGAACCACATCCAAAATCACAGTATACCATTGGTACTGAAGATTTCAGTGAAAACGGATTCACTACAGATCCTCCGACTGCTTGCCGAGTCGTTCAGTGCCCATTCTACAACCATTTCTCGCCACTTAGACAATCGGCAAAGTGAAGAAGCCAGAACAATGGGTGCCGCAGGAGCTTAGTGAACATAACAAGTCTTGCCGAATGTAAGTGTGCACATCTCATCTCCTGGGCCTTTAATGAGGACAAATTTCTGGACAGGATCTAACCAGTGACGAGAAGTGGATTATGTATGACAACCGCATGAAGTTAGGATCATGGGTCGACGTCGGTCCCCACATTACTTTCCCAAACCAGAGCTGCACCAGTAGAAAATCATGTAATAACAACATTCAAATCTCATTTTTAAAATTTTAAAGAATTATTCCATTTAATCTTAACTTCACTAGATAGCTTTGTATTTAAGCATTATACTGTGCTTATAAGGATCTTTCTAAGAATGAAATCTTCGAATGTACTAGAAGCTTGAATGTATTCTATTTTCATTCCTTTTAACGTAACAACAATTGAACAATCTTCAGCAAAAGAATAATCTTTAACAATATCCTTAATCCGCAGGAAGCAAATACGGATTAAGGATATTTTTGTTTAAATGGTTTAACTACTCAAGAAGAGGCCCTAAAATGATTTCAAAGTTTCTTTTTATCCCATTTACTACATATTACTGTCCTAATTTTACACTTCACTTCAATTTCATAATCAATATTTTTTTCCATTTTCAGCTTTCTGAAATTCTGTCAATAATTTGCAAAAAACTTCGTAAATAACTTGCGAAAATTAGAAAAACTTTAGTTAATAATTTTTTCTTTTACGTTTCAGATTATTTTTTTTAATCAAAACAAATTTATCACTATGATATCTAACAATCGAAGTCGTATACAAAGAAACAATCATCATCGTTCAAGAATGCTTCCAAAACATGGAGTTTTCGTTAAACAAGACAATTCGAAAGCAGGACAGTTAATAGTAAAAATGACTTTCAGCCCATTGACAACTCGAATGGATTGCAAAATTCCACATCAACATGGTTCATGGCATTTCGAAAAGAAACCTAAATTCATAAGACCAGCTAATAGAAAAGAAATACAGTTTGTATCTACTGAAGAAAAAATTAAAAAAAACCGTCTTTATGGTATTGGAATCACAGGCACAGATAGACTGACTTCTCCAACCTACGGCTGGATTGGAAAAAGCTTGTGGATTCTCTCCTACATACTCCTGGTTCTGGCAAGTTGTTACCAAAGCTATGAATGCATTTATGACTTCTTATACAGCAAACCAGCGGTGTCTGTACATTTTAAAAAAGCAAATACTTTTCCGGATCCCAAAATTATTTTCTGTCCTGTGCAAATTTTCGGTCCTAATCCATACAAGAAGGAATTAGAAGAAAAATTTCAAAAACACTTTCATCTTACAGACGATGAAATGTCCAATATTGTATTTTCTGATTTTTTAAAGCTTCCAGGCGTTGATATGCATACACTGTGGGGAATGTATGGACTGAAACCACAGCAGGTGAAAGAAATTGCAAGAGTAAGTGAAAAACATTTTGCATCTTTATTTGCTAAGTTTAAGTCATTTCTATTAAAAGTACCGTTTAAATATGTTTAGTTTTTAATTTTTCTTAAAAGTTCTCTTTTTACGATATTTTAAGAGGTAGAAACAAGAGACATTATTAGTAGACCAAGAAGTACGTACATTAGTAATTACACCCACAATAAATACCCAAAATACACCTCTTATTGCTCTCTTTTAGTAACCGGAAATCGTACAATAATTTTATTATTCTTATTACCCTTCAAATTATTTTTAAGAAGTTCCCTTTATTTTAAAATTGATAAATAGACTAGGTAATAATGCATATACCTATGTTTAAACATATAAATTTCAGAATACAGTATACCATTTCTTTGTTCTTCTTTCAATAATTTAATACTGACTTCAATAATTTAAAACAAACTAGTGGGAACCCGTGAAATATTCATGGAAGTAAAACAGATTCCAAATTTTTGATATATCGTGACATTTTTCAAAAATACAAGATTGAAAACGATGTTCTAAGCTAATTTTTTAAAAGCATGACTTCCATAGCAGTCCACATATAATTTGACTGATGACTAAGCAATAAAACAATATATGTATTTTGATCATGGTAACTCTTGCAAGCATGAGTTTTATATATACATAAAAAGCGCTACGCTTTCTCATTAAAAAAAAGTTAACCTCCTGCCCTAAAATAATGTCGATCCAGACAAAGAAATGTTGGTAGCGCCACCTTGTATTTTGATTCTGCGTAACTACTGTTTCTGTAGCGTTGTTGGGATGACACGGAAATGTTGGTGGCGCCACCTTGTATTTTGTTTCTGAGTAAATACTGTTTCTGTAGCGCTGTTGGAATGACACAGAAAGGTTGGTAGCGCCATCTTGTATTTTGTTTCTGAGGAAAAAACTGTTTCCCTAGCGAGTATTGAGAAATGTTGGTGGCGCCACCTTATATTTTGTTTCTTGCTTAAATACTATGTCTGTAGCGCTGTTGCGACGACAAACACACAAATATCCATACATCCGTACAATTTTTGCCTATTAACAGTATGATTTGTTACTTCAGTCATGATTCAAATAAATCAGTAAAGAAATCTTGTAAATTTCACAGGAAAAAAAAATATGCCTCCAGTTTCTAGTTGTCCCAGGTTCTGTTTTAGTACCTTTTAGTATCTTTCGGTGTACATACCTTTAACACCTTGATTTTTGTAAAGTTCTTTCTAAGAAAATAATGTTAGTATTTTGTTTTTACTTATTACATCAGATTGTATTAAGTAAAATACGTTAGTTATTTCAGATTCATTCCTCAAGCATGAGTCGTACAATGATGAGTCATTTTGGAAAACCTTACAACTTGTAGAGAATGGAAAAACACGAGTTCTGATCTGAGATCACTTCTTGTAACACAGGATATGTCAAAATAAAACATGTTGGCACTTCTACCGCCCAAACTGGAAGTCCTATGAGTGATACCTTATTGGAAAGCGTATAACTTATAAGGAAAAATACGAGTGCCGTCTGCAGGCACTTTCTGCATCATGGGAATTGGAAGTGGCCGAAACTGATGCACGTGGGAAGGGGCGGTGTAGTTTTCTAGATAGTATGAAATCATTTTTTTTCCTTTTTTTATTTTTATTTCGTCTTTCGCCAATTCTTAATTGTAATTGAAGTTTTTGTTTTTTAAAATATACTTCATTTTTTAAATTAAAAAACCTGCTGCAGTTTAAAATAAATATTTGTGTTTTGAGAAATGTAATTTTTTATTGAAATACTTTTGAAGAATCCAGATGTCCAGCTTCATTTGTATCCTAATGTCCTGGGAAAGTATGGCTCATCAAGTCACTCAGTCTGTGTCTGTCCCTAATAACATTTGATGGATCTTCTTGGAACTTAGTATGCATATTTAAGGACTTAGCGACTATCTAACGCTGTATGTTTGAAATCTTTTCCGAGTGGGTCCTTGTCAAGAATTTAGTGTAAGAAGGCGAGAAAGCTTTCATAGAAAAACAATGGAACGTAAATAATGGATTTTTATCCTTTTTCTATTAATATCTCATTTCTTAAAACAATGGATATTAATCATTTCATTAATTAGTTAGATGTGAGAATTGATTCGCCTTAGATTAAATCTTGCTGATTTAGTTAATTTTATCACAAAACGAAGTTTGCATTCAGAAGATAAAATGTGAAATAAATCTTCAGCTTTTCTTTGATGTTGCTTTCAGTATTTAAAAACACACACACACACACACACACACACACACACACACACAAAGGAAATAAACGAAATTTTAAGAAATAATATTTCAAGTTAGGTAGGCTTTATGTTTTTTCGTACTACTTGTTTTTCATTTTATTTTTAATAGGTGCACATTTTTATTTTTGATTTTTCAATTGTAGTGTTCCCCATGGAAAGATGAAGGAAGAAACTGCATTGGAAAGGGAAACATCAGTATGATCCAAACAACAGGTGGAAGTTGCGTAGTGGCACAAACAGGTAATACTACAATGAATTAACCATAGACCTTTTGATAGTTTTTCTCTGCTCAACCGTATACTGTGGGCTCGATAGCAGAAGAGGTAGGCTGCTTGGCTACGGATTGGAGGAGGAGGAGATTTTTCCACGCTCCATTCTCCTCCAAACGGGTCCTAAACGGTTCTACAGCCCTCTGTAAAATGGGTACCGGGTTTCTTTCGCGGATAGAGACGGCGAGTGCCGGGCTGACAATCCAATCTCATCTCGGTCCCGTTGGTCTAACAAGGGAAGTCCGCGAAGTGTTACTCTCAATTTGATATTGGTTTATGGGTCACTTTATAGAATTTTCAACGCTGAGTCCGAATTTAATATCCATTTTCATCTCCGGTTAAAAGTTTTCGAGATATCCGCATGGGGCGTAAACATTTTAATTTATTATAACTTGTTAACAAATTGAGATAGAATAAAAATTTCAACGCATTTATGTTAGTTGCATACATGACTACTATGTGTGTCAATATGAACTGAATCCGTCAACTAATTTCAATATGGTGGACCCAAAAACCTAAATTTATGGCACTTTCAATGGAAAATAGGCTCATCCAACCCTAACTCAAAAACCGATTGATAGGTGGCAGCACAAGACAGGCAACACAGGGCAGTTCCAGCAATTTGATAATAGATGGCGCCTTTGTGCGTAGCCAAATAAAACCAATAAACTTATTTAAATCTCCTTAACCGGAAATACGAATTAAAATTAAAACATACAGAATTATAAAGAAATAAAGCCACTAGGAAAGCATCACTATAACTGTAATTTCATTAATAACTTAACTGACAAATTTATATAAATATTTTATTTTGCAAATTTTATATTTTACTCTTATTAACAAAATTAACAAAAACAAAAACGTTATAAAATGTTAACATTGAAAATGTTTATTAATGAAGAAATGCAAAAAGCACAAAGGAAGCTCACAGTGACTACATAACAAAAATGTTTGACTACAACGTTTGGCTTCGGTAGACTGTGAGCACAAGTGTTGCTGAGGAAATGAAAAGCAGATATCCTTTAGAGATTGAAAATGACCAACATTTGGGTCATCGTCAACATAACCAGGCTTACAAAATGCATATCTGATCATTTCTCGAAAACAATTTGCTGATAATTGATTATCAAATTGCTGTAACTGCCTTGTGTTGCCATGTCTTGTGCTGTCACCTATCAATCGGTTTTTTAGTTAGGGTTGGATGAGCCTATTTTCCATTGAAAGTGTCATAAATTTAGGTTTTTGGGTCCACCATTTTGAAATTAGTTGACGGATTCAGTTCATATTGACACACAGGGTAGTCATGTATGCAAGTAACATAAATGCGTTGGAATTTTTATTCTATCTCAATTTGTTAAAAAGTTATAACAAATTAAAGTTTTTACGCCCCATGCGGATATCTCGAAAACTATTAACCGGAGATGAAAATGAATATCAAATTCGGACTCGGCGTTGAAAATTCTATAAAGTGACCCATAAACCAATATCAAATTCAGAGTAACACTTCGCGGACTTCCCTTGTAAGAACTTTGGAGTTCTACCTTCAGCGCTCTATGGGCTATGAGCCTTGGGACAAACCTAATCATAACCTAACTTGTATCAAAGACTAGTCAATGCCATAGTGTTTCCTATTGCATTGTATGGATGCGAAAGTTGGACAATGAAGAAAGCTGATTGGAGGAGAATAGATGGGTTCGAACTGTGGTGTTGGAGACGCCTATTACGAATTCCATGGACAGAAAAGGTTACAAACAGGGAGGTTTTGAAACGCATGAAACCTGAAATTTCACTTGGCGGGAAGATAAATAGAATGCAGCTAAAATATTTTGGACATGTGTTACGATCTGATTCACTCGAGAATGCTATAATGTTGGGAATGACGAATGGGAAAAGAAGGCGTGGTCGACCGAGGATCACATGGATAGACACCATTAAAGCAATCACAGGCCTAAGTTTAGAGCTGTTAAAAAGGAAGGCACAAGATCGGAAAGAGTGGCGAGAGATGACCCATCGAATCGCCAAGGGTCGGATGCGGCTGAATGGATAAAAACAAACAACAAATCAAACACTAGATGACATCCGCACTTCATTTCAGTTATATCGTTTGTAATAAAGAATTCATTATTAAAGTATGCAATAGACTGATTAGCTGGGCCATCTGGCACTTTCAATGTTTGCCTAAGCGTTGCAAAGAAAATTAATAATGTTAATGCTTTGGATTCTGAAACATCGTAAGGACCATGAAGGGCCATTACTTATGAAGTTAATTAATTGTCGTAAGTTCTACGAGAACCATCTAGGCTAGTCAATAGTAACCACTGGTTACGGCATACTTCTGTGTCGATTTAAACAAGATACATAGCATTTTATTTAGGTCTAAGAAAAGGCTAAAAAGATGAGTCGATTTCGTCCAGAAATGTAGAGAAAAGGTTAGCAAAGATTTTATGGTGACAACTAGATAGTATTCACGTAGTCGCATGCGCATCTTCAATTGATAGCAAACCGATTTTAATTCAAAATGATTTCAGGGGTATGTGATGATCCCATTTTATAACGAAGTTAAACCGCAGCTGTGCGGTGATGACGCCAGAACTTGAAACTCCATAAGGATAAGCGACACTACAAGATTCCTCACTGCGAACATACAAACAGAAAAAAGTATAGAGGGGATTTCTGTTGTATCTTTTAGCGATATTTCTGTCAAGTTGCCCAATGCTTCTTCCATTGACATCTACGGCTTTAAAAGTGCCATTTCTCCAGTCAGAGGTAGGCTAGTATAGGGTCTCAGGAGGAATGGGACATGATTCCGTCGGCCTATCTGAATAGAAGTAAGTCTGTTACAATGGAAATGCGAATGTCAGACAACAAGGGGAGCACTCAGTAATGACTATAATAGTCTTTATAATAGGAATAATCACTATGGTAGTCTACAAGAGATGGATTGTTACACAATCTACATTACTAAAATCTTTTATTTCTCTGTCTGTCTGTGTGGCGCAATTTTCTGTGCGAATGGAAAATAGAAATAATTTTTACAATGAAATTTCCGCGACGGGAATTGAACCTGCAGCCTTCTGATCCGAAGTCGGATGTGTTATCCATCAGGCCATAGGGACTACAACTCTTTTCATATTGTTTTTTGACTTATATCTCCGCAATTGTTGTGTTGTTGTTGTGCCCCAATGTTAGTGCAACAATGGAAAACGGTTTTTCATTTTTTATTGTCACAAGGAAGTCGACAAATTCAAGATGAGCATTATTGAACTTCAAAATTTTGCGTTAACTGCTTTCTTTGGAATCGAGTTTTGTTAGATTATCTTAAATTTTATTTTCTTCTTATTATTACTTTTAATAATTGAATTGTACCTTATTAATATATTTTTGTAAAAACAACTAAACTTATTGATTCACGTGTTTTTGAAATTTGTTTAAGCTTCCAACTATTTTGTTTTGTTGTACTTATTCCAATTTTATTATGCTTGAAAAAGAGATGGCTTGAAAGAGTCTTCAAAACTTCAAAATGTTGCTTTAACCCCTTTCATTGGAATCAATTATTCTTGGATTATCTCATATAAACCATCGTTTTATCATCGACAATCAATTAGTATCGAAATGGACAACGAGAGAAAGGATGAGATCTTTTCAAAGAATTGTTAATAATGTCGTAATCTCGCCCATTCTTGACTACAGGTAAAATTTGTCTGAAGTCTCCGCCAAAGAGGAAAATTTGTCTAGATTCACAAGTCATCAGAATTTGGTTATCTTCACTCGAAAGAATAGTCACAATCAATTCGTCGCCAGGAGTATCGTATATAAGCTATGATCTTCATTTAACATCTATATCAACCAACGTCCATCTAAATAAATCTCTTCTTCAAATATCTATAACGAACAATCTGTACACGGGAGATGGCCTAGTTTTACAAAATATAAGCTTTTAATAGTTTTATAAGTTGATTTTCGTTTCTTTTTAACTTCAGATTATTTTTTTCTCAATAGATTCAAGAAAATTTATTCTTTCTGATTCAGTAATTGTAAAAGGTTATAGAATGGATACCGTCAATGCTTCTAAGATATTCAGTTTGATAGAGGTGTATGTGCGGGTAAGTTCTCATAGTGTTTCTAATCATTATACAGTAAAACCTACAGCAAAACGTCACTCAAGGGACCGACCATTTTTGACGACTTAAGCGGAGTGGGCATTTTTGAAAAAAAAACAAAAAAAAAACACTAAAATACAATATTTTTATGAATTGCTGTAGGATTCGGTGAGAAAAACAAGATTTCAGAAATCGATGCATGCAAATGAATGAGTGGAAAATAAAAAATAAAAAAAATCACATTTTAAACTTACCACATTTTATTTTCTTTTACTGGCATTAAAATAATCCAACAGTGTTGATTGATGAAGGTGCTGATTACTGGTAACAATTCGAAACACTTTGTAATGAAATGGAACTCCAACTTTTGTGCACATAGTTAATCGTATCTAAAACCGAAACTTCTAGCTTTTCGTTCCTATCCAAGGCTTTTATCATGTTCCTTTACAAGCATTTTTTTGTACTTTCGTTTAAAGTCAAGAATTATCCCTTGATCTAAAGGCTGAAGAAGTGCAGTTACATTAGGAGAAAGAAAAACAATTTCGGTCGCTTTTAAATTTTCGGAGCTTACTGGCTATGAAATAAAATCACACTCAGTTGCGGTCAAGAAAAACGTCTACCCTTGACAAGAGTTGCAGCGAGAAGTGTGTAATTTCCCAAGTGAATTTCCCACGTGCAAATTCCCCGTAAAGGCTAGGCTTTCTTAGAGTGAAGGGGCGGGGCTGAAAAGATAGCAGGCAAAATTGAGAATAAAGGTGCTTTTCGCCATTTTTGAGGGTGACGAGTTATCCGGAGTAGAATTAAATTTGGTGACGAGTAAAAGAGGGTTATTTTACATTATTGTCTATGAGACATGGTCGGGACCAAAGGAAAACGACGACTTAAGCGGAGTGACGACTTATCCGGGTGACGACTTAACGAGGTTTTACTGTATTACATTTTAATTCAATGTCTTTGCAAAATTTTTAATCTACTTTTATAATTCTTTTAATATTTTAAATTAAAGATTGAAGTTTAGTTTATTTAACATATACATCCGTTATATGCTTTCTTCTGTTATGTTAATTTTTTATTTATTAATTTTTTAGCAACCCCGCATGGAAAATTAACTAGATTTCTAGGAATATATATGCAGGGTGTTTCGGAATGTGTGTTATAGGATGTACTCATCATATAATAAGAAATAATAACACATTTAACGATTAATATGCGAAATTTAAACATAAATATTTGCAAAAATATTGTGTGGTCCTAATGTATGGACACCCACTGTAGATATAATTAAATTAATTAATTAATTCAACTACTGTAGTTGTAAATATTTATACTATGTACGTCAGTTTACAACCGTTATTCCGATTTTTGTTACCTTGTTAGTTTTTATTTTATTGTAAATAATTACCCAAATACAGCATAACACCGAATAAAATTGAAAAAACAAAAATAGCATCCCCAGATCAATGTGAGGGTCCGCCTGAAAAACATTTCGCATGGTGTGGCGAAAGATATGTTCTCTGGGAAAAGGCTCACTTAAGAACCACCTAACACCGTAATGGTGCGTTTCTGGACATGGGTTCATTAGGAATATATTGATCCTTAGCCATGCCCCTACACTTGATTTGAATATTACACACGAATTTTGCAATACTCTGTATATAGGCGGCCCTCGACTTTAGCACAATTCGCTATTTCGAACATTTTTGAAATTTCAATTTTTAAAGATTTTTGTCGATAATGCAAAAATTGTTCGCTTCCATGCAGTCGCTCCCACGGAGCGCGGTAGCTCGCAAGCACTCACACATTGTCGCCTAGAGCAGCGGACTCGTTGTGATGTCACTAGGGTTCCGAGCCTCGATGGCGGGGGGCCGAATATCATATTATACAAGTTTACTCTTGCGTTAGGGTGCATGTCTACGCCAACGATTGTGTTTTGCCAATTTATTTGTTTATGTCTAAATATTGCGTATAGGTTTAAATATTATCTTTAAATTTATAAATAAGAGTGAGAAACGGAGAAACTGCAGTGTTGATACGAACAAAAAGAAATTAAGAACTCATAAACTTCATACGATCGAGACAAAGATGGAAATAATTAGACGTTCTAAAAGCAGTGAGCCTTTTGTTTAATTCGGCCGTACGATATTAACAGATGACATATGTTCAATTTTGAAAAACAAGAATAAAATTAAGGAATACATTCAAAATTGTGGAAATATCAAAGATTGTTTACAAAAGACACGGCATAGTGATACGGCATAGTGATGAAATGGAAAGATCTTTGTCATCATGGATAGATGATCAACATCAAAACGATGTCCATTTGAGTTTTCCATTATTCAAGCTAAGGCTCTTAGTTTGCATGAAGATTGGAAGACTAGATTAAAAGAAGATTCTAACACAATGTTTAAAGCAAGTAATGGCTCGTTCGACAAATTTCAAATGAGGTATTCTTTACATAATATTAAATTCACTGGAGAATCAGCTGATGCAGATAAAGAATCTGCAAAAGCATTTATTTCCTCATTGTCCAAAATTATTGTAGATGGAGAATATTCTCCTAGCCAAATATTTAATGTAGTCAAGACGGGTATTTTGGAAAAAAAATGCCTAATCGTACATTCTTATCAAAGGAAGAATCAGTTGTCCCTGGACATAAACCTTCTAAAAACCGAATGAAATTGCTTCTTTGTGCAAACTTAGCTGGTGATTTAAAATTGAAGCCAATGTTAGTTTATCAAGCAGAAAACTCCAGAGCCATCGAAAGGGAAAGATAAAGACAACTTGACAAATTTTTGACTATCATGGAAGAATGTGATCCCAATGGAGAATGTATATCTCAAGTACGTAGGGCGGATTGAGAAAGACACAGCATTTTATAGAACTCTTTATCAAGGAAAAAAAGGATGTAATCAACTAACTCTTGACAAGTTTATAAAGAAAACACCTGAAAGCACTTAAACATGCCTTTTTAAATTAATTATATTGTATTTTAAAATACAAATTTTTAATTTTTTTTTTACCTCCCTCTACTTTCGAACATTCAACATTCGCACACATTTTCAGGAACCAATTATGTGCGAAAGTCAAGGGCCGCCTGTATAGACATACACACACACACACACACACACACAGCCCAAACCGGGATTCTGAATCCCTTAAGTTATGCCCCTCGTTGAACTCTAATGGCTTCGAGGTTAAATCGACTTTCGATCTAGACCAGGAAAGTAGTGTTAATTGGACAAAACTGGAGCTTACCTACACTGAATGCTAAGAACGAATATGATACCCTCCATTGATATACAATGTGTCCACTTTCTTTTCAAGATCGCCACTTATTCAGAGTCGGTTGAATGATGCAAACTGTACGGGGATTGCTTGGTTTACGACAATACAGTGAATTTTCATGTTTTTAAAATTTAATGATATATTAGAATTAAGAAAACGACTTTTTAAACTTTCTAAGTTTTAAATTTCCGTAAAATTACAAAAAAAAAATTCTAAAATTCTAAAATATAAGTTTAACACTTCGTTAATAAGAGATTATTGCAAATTTTATGAAAGGGCGTGTTACAGATATTATGTTTTGATATCGTTCCCTAACAATAATTGTAACAATTTATAAGCGATGTATTATTTAAGTGGAAGAATAATATTTTAAATTTAGAAATGAACTAGCATTATAAGCTAAAAAACCCATTCTATAATAATATTATTCATTTTAAAATATTACGAGCAAGTGAATCTTACCTTCTCCAGTACGATGACATTAAGATTATTTAAGACACATTTGTCACCATTTAAGCTTTGATTTTCTAGAAAAGTGAAACTATTATGTGTGTTGTGTGCCTACGTCTGCCTCCTCTAAAACTTCTGATAGAGTCGATAGATCTTTCGAATCTTGATATGAATGTTAAAGGATTAGAGATGAACTATTAATATTTTTTTCCCTGTAGGGTCTTATCGAGAAATTAGCTCAAAAAATTCCCGAAAAAAAAAGTATCAGAACCGAACATTGTATTTCTATTGATGTCTTAAACAAGGGATATTTATCCTTCTTCTAATCCTCTTAATAGCTGTGCGAGCTTTAATACTATTTTAATGCTTGATGGTTTGTTTTATTTTTCATGTTTTTAAAGAAACGAAGAGGATAAGATTAAAAATTGATAAAAAGTCGTTTAAAAAACACTAAAATTAAAACAACAAATAGTCACGTGACTAATTTCGGAAGCCCTTCCGGCTTCCTTTGTCAAACGCAAAGAAACGAGGGTGATCAGCGGCTTATAAAGGTGCAAAAATCAATCAGTATTGTTGATTTGGTCAAGTCCACAACAGTTATTCTCTTAAAGAGGATG
>JAFIDM010120287.1:16877-37019 GCA_023159025.1 Thereuonema tuberculata | reverse complement strand
ATATGCACCTTTCAAAGAATAATTAAAACTGAATAAATTCTGTTTCTCAAATGAAAACGTTGAGACAATGAAAGTTTAACGCCCCGATGGTTGTTCCCTGTTTCCCGGCCAATAAGCAGATGTCCTCCTAGACATCATTGTGTCTTCCGAGTCAGATGACATCACTATGGAGGGGGCAGAATACCTGGGAAAGGATAGTGAAAAAGGGAGAAAACAGAGTGTGGAGCGAAGCTGAGAAGTGCTCACGAAGCACCTTAGTGCGGGCGGCAAGTGATATTCGCCGCCTGCTCAATATCCGCCTCTACCAGAGCACTGATATCATTTGCATACCCGAGCAATCGTTGCGTCTTGAGAACGTTCTTCAGAAGTCTCCGGATCAGCGAAACAACCGTGCTTTTCCTCGAAGAAATGAATAGCAGCAAGAGGCGCCTCCGGAAAGTAATGTCCCACCTAGGTTTGCATCCCGAGGACTGTGGTTGCGTTTGAAAAGGAGCGTTCTTCCAATCCAAGGGTGTGCAAACTGCATCACCGAAAAGTCCGCAGCAAAAGTGAATCCTACGATCTTATTTGGACCCTGCACCATCAGGAACTGCTCTTCGACTAAAATGCAAGAGTAAAGACTGAATTGCAACTCTCACCTTCGTCCTTCGAGAACTGTCCTGAACAATGTGAATTTTATGTGTAAATTCTGAACTATACAAGCGCGCGTGAAATTGCCATTAGGCAAAACGACACTCATTTTCTTTCAGGACCTTTTTGTTCGTAATTTAATATTTTTTATCGTGTATTATCAGCTTCGCTTTTTGACAACCCCGGGATAAGGTATATTTATATATTTATCTCTTTAACTATCTATCCTCCCTGTGCACATTTACTTGTAAATTTATTTATATTTTCCTTTATTAAATCTGTTATCTTTATTTTCTAAATTAGTTATCATGCATTGTCTATTTTATCTTGATTCACCAATCTAGCACTGGTTTTCTTTGTTAATTGACCCCTGCACCCGCAAGCATTAGAAGAGAAACCCCTACGTCAATAGGGGAGTTCTCCCTAGCAAAGTTCTTCTCGAATGGGCCAGAAGAGTGGCGCGGACCTTGTTTACAAACAAGTCCCTTCTTAGTCGCTTCACAGGGAAGCACCGACTCCCCTTATTTAATCCTTTTCTTAATTTCTAAAGTTAACTGACTAGGTTTCGGGCCCAGCACCATGAAGTTAATCTAACTTAATTAAAGGATTTCACTGCGCAGACTCCCTTAACCCTCTCCTTACATGTGCGCTTGTTAAACCACGGCAAAGTGCTACAAAGTTTTTCAGAATCTTATCGAATACATTCAAAATGATGTGTGATGATGGCATTACTAGTTGTAAGTCAAAGTATTAGGAATGGAGTAAGTAGAATCCGTGTAAATTAGAATTTAATTTTATTTTGATTTCAGCATTTCTGGAAGCAAATGTTGTAGTTTGTTGTTCTCCTACTTCCACCATATTTAAGTCAGCCTGTTTTCTGTTAGATTATCTTGACATTATTCATATTATTGTTAGTACTCTATGAGTTGATCTAAATAATCAACCTGTATTGTTAAAATCTCCATTTTTATTATTTGCATATAAATATAAATATTCTTTAAAGGAAAATAAATTGACTATAGAACACAATATCAGTTCCTCGATCATTATACTTCGTTCGTATACATTTAATCAATATTCGTTATTATAATCAATATTAATGAATAAATTGCAAATTGGCTGCTTTTAAAAATACTAATTGTATTTATCTTTATTTTTTGTATTTTAGCTTTGGTTTGAAGAATTATAAAACCTTTTTAGCCAAAAAGGAATACTACATGTCTCTACAATTACCTGAATGAAGCATTTGGAGAAATCGCTGATGAAATCTCCTCTTGGAGAGGAAACTAGTTCGATGTAAAGTTTTTTAAAAGTTTTTTTAATGTGTATTAAATTTTTAATCAAGTGCATAGGCTTTGTGTTTGTTTTTTTACAGTAATGAACGGTGCACGTAAAGTTTTATTTATTATTAAAGCATTTGGAGTTATTCTAAAAAACTATTCATTGGGAATCAGTTTCAGTTTTAGAAATAAAAGCTATTTTTTTTAAATTGTTGTTTTCTTTTCTCTATTTCTTTCTTTTTCAATCTGTTATCTGATAATAGTTTTATGACTGTTACCTTGATCCCATTCCTAATCAATCTTAAGATTAATTTGAATAAAGTCTTTGAATATTAAAATTACAGAGAAGAATTAACCAAGAAAAGATTAAAATATAAAATCATATTAAATCGTATTAAATAATTGTATTCTTATTTATAACTTTTTTGGGGGGTTTATATAATGTTAGTAAAATGATTTTTGTAATTATTTTCTCAAACTCAATAAATATCATGCAATTGAAAAGAAAAAAAAATGCTGTTGCTTAACAATGCAGAATGAATATTAAAATTCTATTTTTTACTGGATTATTAAAATTAGAAGATTCATTCATGATTTTAAATAATAAAAACTGTGACACGTTTATCGACTTTTTTGTTGCAAAACTCAACGTAAAAATTGTCTTCAAAAACTTATGGTGAACTACATTCGTATTGAAAGTGTCTCAGTACATGGTGAACTAAGTTTTCAGAAGGAATATTTTGCTTGAATTTTAGAATACCACTATACATTGATATTTAGTTAAATTCTATCTCTAAATCTCCAAACGAAATGTTTTTATTTTATTTTTTATTTTTTTAGAAATACCTTTTACATTCCAAAGGGGTAAGGTGATTATCTTCAGCAAAATTCTATTTCATGAAAAATAAAGTGAGTTACTTCTCTGAAATAATTTCTGTTGGACTGAGTTTTTGGCACTGTGAAGAAAGACGACAGATATTAGAGAATAAAATAGCATTATTCCATCTACTAAATACAAATATAATAGACAAACTTCAATTCAGTTACCATGAAGAGAAGTAGTTCAGTGCAGTTATGCAATTTTGGGACTAAACCTGGACATTAATAATATCTAAAATTCCTTTTGAGGGGTTGTATAGTGGGGTCCCCTGAACCCAAAACTCTGGCCCCTATTAAATCCGAGGTCGGCTTTGGGAGAAACCCGGCATTTTAGAAAAAGGCCGCCAATGCACGTAGTTGCAGTCGTATTCAAGCTATAGCGAACAAACAGTATCTCAATTTAAATCCTAAAATAATCAAAATGTAAAGCATAAAATTTGCTAAAAAAAAAAAAAGAAAAAAAAGAAAAAGATTCTTATAAATTTTCAAATAACTATAATGATTAGGCAGATAAACTTAAGAAACGTAAGAATACAGTTGAAATTTCGCTACTAACTTTTGCTTATATTAAATAGTGGGTTAACGGTTAATTTAAATAAAAACAAACCAAGATATACGTAAGTAAAGTATGAATTCAATCTGCTTAATCATTGCAGTGATGTTATCTTTTTTTTGTAAAAAATTTTACGCTTTACATTTTGGTTATTTTTAGGTTTTAACTTGAGCTAGCCATTTGTTGGCTATAGCTTGAAAACGACTGCAACTCTGCGTATTGGCGGCCATTTTCTAAAATGGCGGGTTTCTCCCAAAGCCGACATCGGATTTATGGGGGGACCGGAGTTTTGGGTTCAGGGGACCCCCAAACCCCTCAAAAGGAAGTTTAGATATTATTAATGTGGGGGTCAAAACATAACTGCACTGGACTAAAGTGGATGGCACCCCCTATCCCAACCACACTGACAAGTGAGATCGCTAGGATCTATTAACAGATCCGAAGAATAAACGATGGTCATAGACAGCCGGAGTGAGAGAAGGAGAAGAAGGAAACAAACATAGAAAAGAAAGGAAAAAGCCTTGCCCACCAAGGAATTCCAACTCAAATTCATCATCCAATTAGTATGTCTGAAAGGCTTGATTTCAACGAAGTCTCTTGTTACCGAATGACACAGTCATTTAATTCGACAGAAATCATTAGCATATTTTAAGGGAAGGGGAAGAGGGCCCCATCCCCCGAAATCGCTAAATGTGTAATCCTATTTTATTTTGTTTTATTTTGGTTAGATGGCAGATGGATCTTGCAACTATCCCTTCCCCTCCAACGAAATTTCGAAGACGACCTTTTGGAGATATGCCATCCACCCCCGAATCAAATAATGTCTCTTTTATGAACAATTGATTTCCTTCATTTAAATTCACCAACTGAATTCTTCCGCACGTCAATTAATCAATTAATAATATAGACAAAGTAAACAAGGTAAACATGTCTTGGCTATTAATGTATTTATGCACATGACTCTAAAGGTATCATGTTCTTAGAGATTTCCTGTATAAATACACAATACATTGGTCTCGTAGTATTGAACTCTACTATAGTTTTCATTTCACAGAGAAGTATATTTGATAAGATATTAATGAATTTTTATATTTTAAATGATTGAGTCAAGACCAAAATAATTGTACTCATATTTGAAGTTGGTCCTTTAATAAGAAGAGTAATAGGAAAAGAAAATGGTTTTCTGTTAAATCGGAAATGATTGTACAACCACACATATTAACAAACAAAATCTAAACGTTGAACAGTTCGTTGAAATTTTAGTGTGTCTTAAGGACTTTTTATTATCATAATTTCGGCACAACGCAACGTTAAACTTACATGTTAGTTATTATTTTTTTTTCTAATGTTCGGACTCTTGGCAATTACCACTATTGGCATTTAGGGATTCTTCAAGTATTACATATGTAGTCAAAGGGTGGGGGAGTGGTTCAGCTTTATTTATTTTTGCTGACAAGGGGGGAGGGGGCGGAATCAGAGCAATCTTACGTAAAACAGACAACCATTTTATCCTCAGTATTTATGTTTATTTCAGTGGTAGTTACTGTAATGATTTGGAATGTAATGATTTTTTATAGTATGTTTCTATTTTCGCATCATTCATCTTTTTCACTCTACTTTTTAACTTTCTCCTTTTCTTGATATTCAATTCTTTTAACTTCGTATTATATTTTCTTGAATCTATTTTCATAACTTCATAATGAATTCCCAGGATTATAAGGAGCAGCTCCTTATTGATTCGGTAATCCTGCAGCCGGAGCAAAAAAAAAAAATAGCTATTTACACATCGCATATATCGATTACAATAAGGCAATTGACTCGTTCCCACATACCTGGCGCCTACGCACTCTTCATTTCTACGAAATACGCCCCAAGATAACAACATGCTTCGATGCCAAAATGAAGAGTTGGAACACAACACTGCACTTCCACACCTCCAACCCCTCCATCACTACAGTCGCCATTCCCGTAAGGAGAGGTATCTCCCAGGACGACTGAGCCACATGCTGGACAACACAAAAGACGGTGATAGGCTTACCTCAGGCACTTTCACACCATACAAAATCACACATTTACTCTACATGGATAACATTAATCCAACAGATCAACTTAATAATTTACAGCACTAAAACATGCACACAACTGAAAGGCTCCTGATGCAGACAGTTCAGATCCAGAACTTCTGGATCAAGAGGTTCAGATTCAGAAGATTTACTACAATTTGATGCACAATCCTACTCATATTTGTAATTTAAAAGAAATTGAAATGTTAGCAAAAGATGTTAATTACTACAGATTGAAAATAGAAGAGGCATTGTTAATTCAAAAATTTAAGAACAATTAATGACTTTAAAACATGAGATTCCAGATGTTAGAAATTTGTTGAAAATTCAATTATAATAAAATGTTTTTTAAAGCCAGATGTAAAAATGAATGTAAATAACATCTGAAACATGTATCTGAATTATATTAAATTCCATATGTTTATAATCCATCTTTTGAATTATTTCTGAATTAAATAGAACAATGGGTTTCTTTAATTATTAGTTTTTCTAGTATAAGTTCGTCCGAAATCATTTTTAAGTGAGTTTGCCTTCAAACCTCATTCTACACAGGAAGTTCAAACATCCACCATCAACATCCGGCTTCATAGGTACCGTAATGTGCATTTCAACATAATTAAATACGCTAAAATGGGATTTTTCCAATTTCTTAAAGTTAAATATCGACTCCATTTTCTTATTTGCTGCGATTCGTTCAACACATTAAGTTTCCTCTGTTATACATCAATAATTAGTTACTTGATTAATTCACAGTTTAATTAAATCAATATTTATTAGTTAAAGAAATATCAGTTTTTAAATATATAATTCGTACTTTTCTTTTGATATTTTTGATCGGACTGACAGGTTTCTATGAATTTTATTCTCTTTTAGTCAGAAATTCTAAATTTAGGGAGTTGTTTTTCTAATTTTTTGGTTTAGATATTCTACAAGTAGTGTATCAAAAACATAATGCCCAGAATGAAAATAAAAATCAATAACTTTAGATGCTACAATTAAACGATTTATATATATATCTGTGTGAATAGAATAACGAAAATGATTCTGATAATTTTTAACTATTTTTCGATAAAGAAATCTGAAGCAGAATTCATGGCTTGTAAAACTGCACATTACAATTCCTTCAGTGATTATTACGTCATGTATGGATGGCCTTCATGACATCTGAAACTGCCAAGGTCATCTACAATGAATTCGACAAAAAGCAGCAACAGCAACAACTCGGGTGCCGGCGTATCAGCCTCGTGGGAGAGCGCCGTCTAAGCCACGCCGACACGGCTCCACACACACACACACTAGTCATTTACTTCCGTCCGTTGGAAAAGTACATTGTTGCACTTTAATGTAACTGGAACCTTGAAGACCTTTGTTGAAGTTTGTGTCTCACTGAGAGAACAGGTGGATGAATTAATCGTCATGTCAAGAGTCCGTACACACATTTTATAACTACCGTGAAATTCATTATTAATGTATCTAAAAAAAAAAAAAATATAGTAAGATAGTATTATCATTTAAAATAAGCCACACAATATTGTTCTGTGTTATCGATTTATATTTGTCATCTGCTGATAATAACCTTGCTGTTCTGTTTCATAGAGTTGTGCAATCGATTGAAAGCCTTCAAAAACGTCTCTTGTAAAGGCTAAAGAGATCATTGGCTTTCGCGTCGAGTAAAATGGCAGAACACAGAGATGTCTTACGTTTAGATTGTACAGTTGAAGTTACCAGGGATAACCTTAATGAAGAAGAACTTTTTAAAGTTTTAAAGCATTTAAAACCAACATGGAATGCCACCGATTTAAACATTAAGGTAAGAAGCTATTTTATCTTACAGATATATATTTAAATATATAACTTTAGGACTTCATTTTGTAAGTTATTTTTTTTAGTTTTATTTTTTTTTTTTTATTATTTTAGTTTAAGTTTTTTTTTTACAAATCTTTCGTGACGTAAGGTTTGAGTGTTTATATATAGATAAAAAAACTAAAGATATACTATATATGCAGATATATTTATATATAATGATTTAAATTAATATTTAAATATGAATTAGAGGAAAAAGTGTGTAAAAATGTAAGAAGTATGTGAAAACTTAACGCATCTTATGCTGAACAATGTTAATTATTAATTTTAATAATTATATATTATTAATCCTTAATTTTTAAGGTAAAATTTGGAAGCGATAAATTTCTAAAAAGGGTATGGGGGGGGGGGGGAATTTGATTCGATTTAAAATACTGAAATTTCATGAGTCTTCATCATTAAAATATCTTTATCCGCTAATTATCAGTTAAAATTTGAAGTTTCTTAAAGAACGTATAATCTTAATAACAAAATAAGAAACAAGGGCAGCACAAAAATAAATAAATAAAAAATCATTGAATCAGAGGGAATCGGTAACTGCGGTTTCGTCCTGCATGGGACTAATCAGCCAGATCCACCCTCCCGGATAAAGAACCCACAAAGACAAGAACTTAAGTTAAGGCCACCGTCACACCTGACAGTGACCCCCGAAACCAAAAAAAATCAACAATAATAAATATTGTGCTATTTTGCACAACCAAAACCTTTTCCTAATAAATGATAGGATTAAAAGGCTTTTAATGATAAGAAATTAAAGTTCCAACAAGGATCGGGCTGATAAGTCCCATGCAGGACGAAACAGCCGTTCCCGATTCCCTCCGATAATTGAATCAGAAAGACAATTATTTATTCTTGTGCCGCCCTTGTTCCTTATTTTGTTGTTATGATTAAAACTTTCAGCACGTTAAATTTATTTCCTTAACTTATAATCTTCTTCCCTTAAAATGTTTCTTGTTTTTAATCTCGTGAAAACAAACAAAGTCTCTGTTTAAAATTGTAGGTTTCAGTGATAAAAAGGGAAACATCTAAATGGATTTTGATTTGTCTGCTATCATCAAGTAGATCCTGCCATCTAGTGTCTATTCCATTAACCATCATCTACAATTTATCATTTACTTTCACTGCCTGTTTAAATAATTATACGTTGACATCAACTTTATAGGCAATTATTTTTTCTAAAATACAATGAAATTCAAAGAATCTTTAAAAAGTAATAACTTCGTCAATAGATACTGGAAAAACAAATCCTGTCTTTCTGAAGTATAAGTAAGAAAAATGTTCTTAGTTTGTTCATTTCAATTAATTTCAATTAAGAAACGATCGATTTTATTGGAATGGGGTTTTTTTTTTTTCTTATCCCTAAATTTTCAACAGAATAAATTATGGATAGTTACTAAAAATTCATTAATTAGAATATCACCAAAGAGCTTTCTTACCTTTCTATTCTCCTAGTTCTCATTTCTTAACAAAATTCAATAATTCAATTTATATATAAATTCAAATCAAATTATAAAATGGGTTAACCAATGGGTTTTGTTAGGAAATAAAACAGAAACAAATAAATTAAATTAGTAAAAAATAAATCGTAAAGCAAAAGAAAAATAGAAAGAAATAGTAACTTATGTTTAAAATGAATTTAGAAGTTTTGAAATTAGAAATAAAACATGTTTTTAATTTTTGTTTAAATTGGAATACATAAATACAAGTAGTAACGGAGGAATGGGAATTTGTGATCATTGCTTCAATCAAATCCAAAGATTCCCATACTTTTTTAGTAGATCTTTCCTTCTAAAGCCTCTACTATTAAATAGGATTCATATGCTTGTTCTACGAGCATTTAAATACTGCTCCAATCCATCCTTATTTAATTCCGAATTAAAATTTTGTCGCAACCTTTTGATTTCTAAGAAATATCCACCACATTTTATCGATAATATATTCCGACAATCCTTAAATAAAATATATAACAATTCAATTCCCCCCAAACCTCTCCAACTGAAATATATTTCTTTTCCTTACCATCCAACTCTGGAAAAATCGTTGCGTCATATTTTCCAAGGCTCTAACGTAATTCTCATCTTCACCTTATCCAAAAAAATTACCAAATATTTTCATCTCAACACGCAATCAGTTCACTAACAATGTTGTGTATAAAATCCAATGCCTGAACGAACCATGCCTGTATATTGGTCAAACTTCCCGCCCTTTATTTATACGATTCGGAGACCACCTCAGAGCCATTAAAAATAATAATAGTCAATATCAAACGTTCACCCATTGCCAAAGTACTAATCACCAAATTGACACTACCTCCATTACAATCCTACATAGGGAACACAACCTCTCTAAACGCCTTATTGCAGAATCATATTTCATTTCATCCAATCCATGTTTATATAATGCAGCCAATCCATATTACAATATAAAAACATATTTAAGTTAAAAAAACCAATCTGTAAATTTTTTTTTTTTTTTTTTGTTATTACCCTTTCACCCCTTTTTTTTTTCCTTATTTTAATAGACTTTCCTCAACCTTCTTCCCCACACTTTACCAAAATCGATTTTCCCAATCAAGAAGCCGCATGCGCAATATCTCCCTTGTCTCTTACGTTGCGTCTTTAAAATGTAGGAGTTACTTACATTTTTTACCCAGTTGATAATGGACCCGTGACGGGCCCGAAACTTGTCCTGTCTCGTTTTCTAACTTTAATTTCTTTTAATTTTATTTTAGTCTATTTGTGTGTTTTTTAAGACTTTTTAATGACCACGTACACACGTTAAAATTCGCACCTCTACTATTAAATATTTCAAACATCACACCAAATTTAAATGTAAAAGAAAAGACGTAATCTTTTCGAAAATTTGCTTTTTCGTATTAAATGTAGTTTTTTACATTTAAATTTGGTGTGATGTTTGAAAAAAATCCAAAGATTGTTTATAATTTTGACTGAACCCAAAAATGAAGTCTATTTTTTCTTACCACGAATGGATTTCTGTCAAAAGAGTGATTAACAATATTCACAGTTTTTCTCTTTCTGTTAAAATAAAAATATTTACTATATATCTTTTTTTTATTATAAATCTTCAAAATCTAAGCAAATAACACAACACGAATATTAGAGTTTCACTTTCACATTTTCACAAAGTCATTCAAATCACACATACACATATAGTTCGTCCACCAAGACTTGAGACTTAGCCACGCCTCTTCAAACGAAGAAAATATTTCACAATAGGGGTGAGGGTTGTTGGGAAAAAAAAAAACAAGATTAGGAAAATTTTTTAAAATATTTACTATTTAAAGATATGGAATGTCGTATTTTATATCATCAATTCCTCTGTTATAACCAAGAAACAAAATCTGTGCATTTCCCCTGAAAATGAAAAACTATCACACTGACCCCTCAAATGACTTCTTCGACTCGTCGCCTACCACGTGACATAGGAGTGGCTAAGTCTCAAGTCTCGGTGGACAAACTGTACACACACGTATTATATATGTATTATATATGTAATATAATATATTATATATATGTAATTAATGCTATTTAAATATACAGCTTTCTATTTCTTTCCATTTTAAAATTAATCTTTTTGTTTTGATTTCCTTTAGCCTCTTAGTGGAGGTTATGCCAATCTAAGTCTCCATTGTTTTATGAAATCAAATCCAGAAGATTCTGTTGTATTTAGGATTTGGAATAGAATAAAAGATGAATTACCAGACGGCAACCAGAGAAAACGCATAGAAGTGGCCTTAATACACAAGTAAGTTATAATTGCACATGTTATTTGCACGTGTTTTTTTTTTTTTTTTCTAATTTGGATATCTATTGAAATTAGAATATTCATTTCTAGATAATGAATTGGTTTATTAAATATTTATGTCGAACTCTACAGCCATTGAAGTAGCAGCTGTTACGAAACGTTCCTACTGCATTGGATTAGAATCACTGCTATTAAGAATTTTGGAAATGAAAATTTCAATTAATATCCGAGATTATACTTACCATACGTTTTATTTTTATCAAAATCATTTGTATATTTCTTTTAAAATGCTAATTTATTTAAATTTATTGCAGTACATTGAACAAAATTAATTAGGTAAATTTTCATTAAAAGAAGTATTAGGAAGGTTTGAAATATGATCTTTTTTTTTTCTTTTTATATAGACACTTTAATATATATTATATATAGGCTATATCTGAAATGTGCTGCCAAACTTAAAAGTTGTATTCAATCATGCAAAACAACGAATAAATGTCATATAAACATAAGTCTGGAAATGATTTATTTCCAAGATATGATCGATGCAACAATACAGACTGTTGGCCGTACAGTCGCTCAGTTTCACAGAAAGTGCTCGAAAAGCTCGAAAGTGCACCGGCCGCAATGAACAAAGCACAACGTCGTTCCATCGACTGCCGAACACGGTCGAAGATGTCAGGTGCACGTCGAATTGTGTTGCACCCATCCACTATGCGATCATGCAGTGTTTGGGCGTCAGGAACCGGTGTGGTGTACAATAATGCTTTAAGATAACCCCAAACGAAAAAGTCCAGACAGTTTAAGTCAGGGGAACGAGCAGGCCATGCTGTTGGTCCCCTCTTCCAATCCTACGGTTAGGATAACGTTGGTTCCGAAGTCGTCGGGCTGTACGGCTGAAATTGTTGCATCGTTCATATCTCAAGACTTAGATATTAATGAAACTTAAAAATATTCTACCCATTGTTTGATATCATAATTAGATACTTATCTAGATTTTTTAATTTTTAGCTAGATCTGCTGATTAGTTAAATAATTTGAAATTATTGTTAAATGATTGTTCTTACCTTTCCTTAAATCATCGTATTATTAAACTTAAGTAAGACAATTCGTTAATTTGATTTTAATAGAAGAAATCTTATTTAAAAATGCTTCATTAGTAACTTAAAAAGTGATGAGATATTTTGTATGGAGTGTACTTTTATAGTGTTGAAATTTATTGGAATTACAAAATTTTCATTGTGTTTGTTTTAGGCTTGGTGAGAAAGGAATTGCTCCTAAATTATATGCAACGTTTACAAATGGTTTATGTTACGAATTTTTTGATGGAGAAACCTTAACGACTGCTCTCTGCAGAACAGATGAAAACTCAAAGTAATTTCATTCATATTTTATATATTCATATATATTATTTTCTTTTTCGTTATTAAATCAAGAAAATTAAAAAAATTGCCTTTATCTTTTATATCCGCAACTTGTATTAAATAACATTTATACTATCTAATTGTAATCAAATTGAAAGATTTTTTGTATTATTTACGTGCTTAACCTTAGGAAGATAGCAAAGAATTTTGCTCAAGTGCATGGGACAAAAGTTGAAGAGGCCAGTTCCGAATTAGAAAATTTCACTAATATATACTGGGCTTTAGAATCCTTTCCACTTCAACATCCAGACCCTGAGAAAAACAAAGTGTAAGTATTGAGTTATATTTTCTGTCACTCATTAGTTTTAAAGAGTAAAGTGAATTCTATCACGTTGCTTATTATTTTTTTATTATTATTTATTGTTGTAAAAAAAAATTATTATTATTTTTGTAAAGAAAAAAAAAAACGCAATTCAGAATAAAACATAACGTTTCGGGTCTTTAATAGAGCCAAATCCCTCCTTTTTTTAAGTCTGCTATTAACTACAAAATATATATATATACAACCTTTGTCATAAAAGTTCCAGGACTGGCAGTGTAAAAAATAAAATATTCAACTTATTAACTAATGGTCCTTGTTTCCTTCAAAGTAGTCCCCTCCACAATTGATATTCTGTTACCAACGTTTCTGAAGGTTTTGGAAGCAGCCTGAGAAAGCTTCTTTTTGGTATGCTCTTCATTTCATCCGTTGAGGCCTTCTGGATATCTGTAATGTCCTTATGCTGCTTTCCTTTCAGCTTTTTTCTTTAGCCGGGGAAACAGAAAGAAATCGCACGGCGACGTATCAGGAGAATATGGAGGATGTGGAATAGCTGTAATTTGATGTTCAGTAAGAAATTCCTGGGCCGACAGAACAGAGTGTGGTATTGCATTGTCATGCAATAAGAACCATTGTCCAGATGCCCACAAGTCAGGTCGGCAGTGCCTAATTATATCCTGCAAACGTTTTAGAACATCAGTGTAAAAGGTTTGGTTTATTGTTTGTCCTTGAGGTACGTATTCATGGTGAACAATGCCTTTGGTGTCGAAGAATGCAATCAACATTGTTTTTGTTTTTGATGGTTGCCGCTTGACTTTCTTCAAAGCTGGTAAAGTGGGACTTCTCCATTTGGCATTTTGCCGCTTCGTTTGTGGGTCATTTTCGTAACACCATGTTTCATCCTCGGCAATAATGTTCAATGCGAACGTGGGCTCATTCTTGGCCCTTTCTAAGAGTTCAGAAGCAATTGATGTTCGGTTTTCCTTCTGCTCTTGTGTGAGCATGTGTGGAACGATTCCTGAATTCAGTTTCTTTTTTCCCAAATCCTGTTGTAACATTGGTAAACATATTGATATAAAGTTCCTCGGATAACATGTATAAAGGATAACATGTTTAAACAGGCTTCTCGTAGCCTGTTCCTAATGCGATCAACATTGTCTGCATTATGCGTTGTTGACGACCGCCCGGACCTTGGATCATCTTCCACTGACACTCTACCGTTAACAAATCTCTTGTGCCAATCAAACACACGGCGTCTTGATAAGACCAGGTTACCGTAGGCATGTTGGAGAAGGTTCCATGTTTCATTGGCTGTCTTCCCTAATTTCACTCAAAACTTAATGTTACCTAGCTGTTCAATTTCCATATCCATTCTTACCAACTAGAAAAGTTTCAAAATGATCACACAATTACAATTTCTTCGTCATCCACATCAAGACCACTCTTTTTTTTTTTTAAGTTTCAAATATTCTGCAAGTAATATCTTTATATACAATGTAGCCTAAAGTTGTAAAATGTTCTACCGTTAAAAATAAAAAATAGAAGGCTTGAAGTTCGATAAAATTACCACAAAAATATTAACATTTTTAAAAAAAATTGTTCAGCAATTTTGATCGATAATCAAGACATTTTTCTTTTGTTATTCATATCGGTTATTAACTGAAATTAACATTATTCAAACTCTAAAACCCCCATATTCGAGAAATTCTGTAAAAGAAATTAGTAGTTGTTCTCGTGAAAAGAAAAAAACAAAATTAGTGATAAATTGTGATAAATACAATTTTTTTATGGAAATCCTCCAAGATAATTTTCTAAACGATGCACTGAAGTTTTCTTATCCAAACACAATTGAACGAAACTATATGCATCAATTCATTATAAAAAGGGTTAATTTTGCAAGTTTCATTATAAATTAGTTCCAGCGTTTGCTATTTCACATGAAAAGATGCTGTTTTGAGTTCTCTTTATATGTATAACATAACATTAGAAAAAATTTTTTATAAAAATAATGATCTTTAATTACAGCCTACAGGAAACTCTTCCCTCAAAAGAAGAAATTGTAGAAGAAATAAAGTTCCTGAAGAAATATTTGGAAGATCTAGACTCTCCTGTGGTTCAATGTCATGGAGATCCACATGCTATGAATATGATGTACAATCAGAAAACAGGTGAGAAATATAGTGAAAAACAAATGTTAGCATTTCAAAACGAAGAAATATTTAGAATTTATAAACAGACAAGAAACATAGGCTAGAAACAACGATTCCTTTAAAAAAAAAATCATTTTGTAAAGATAAAAAATTAATAAAAAGCTTTAGCAAGGCATCAATTTCGATTTGTCTGTAAATGTTCCATTCACTTCTCTCCAGCGCTAAATAATTACATAATTTGTTACTTCGACTTACTTCTCACATGTACTACATAATTTTTTTTTTCAACAGACAGATCATAACCTCAGTCTCTATGTGCTCCATGAAATGAAAGTTGAATTTCTATTCCTATAAAAATACTTTTAATAAGCTAACAGTGATTGGTTTCATAATAGGAAATTTTTTTAACTTACAGATGTTTTATTTTTAGAAAATAAAAATTCCTAATAACATTTTATAATGCATTTTGTAAATTCCTAATACATAAATGCATGAAAATGAATGTCATTATTGATTATAAAGATCACAAAGAAAGCTTAATAGTAAAAAATATTTTAAATTAAAAATGCTTCTGAAATCTTATCCTAATTAACATTATCGAACAGTTCACTTTTGAATAAATTTTGTTTTATGGGAATAAATCAGATGAATAATTTCATAAATGTATTGGCGTTTCGGCGAAAAAGTCAGTGCCGAATAATAAATAAGGTTGAATTCAGAAGACATTTAGGATTTAGTAACTGTAATTAAATAAATTTGTCGAAGCTAAAACAAATTCATTCGTAATCCACTTCAACCTACGTAGGGCTTTATTTGAATGAATACAATTCAATGTTAAAAAAAGAAAGGTTTTGATGCAATAAGCGCTAATAAAGAATTTTGCAATCAGAAAAATTTATGGAATAAACCAGTGGAATATTAGAGATTAACGTGAAATTATTCTCCAGAAATTCATAAGCATCTCTATAAGCACAAATTACAATGTAATGATTTATATAAATCATTTAGAATTTATATAAAGGAGAAAGCTATTAAAGTGGCTTTATGATACGTAAAGAAATGTGCAATAATCCTTTTGAATACTTGTAATTTCGTAGTTTAATTCCTTTAACTTTTTTTTTTTTGCAATTTTATTCAACTGTTTGGAAGCAAAAAAGTATTCAATATAAGCAACAGTTATTCTTGTAAGTATTACGTAGTTCAATGAGTTCTTAAATTAAAAGCAGATTTTACCTGTCCAAACTATTAAACTTTTATTAATCTTTTCAATTGATTTTCTTAAGTTTCCCTTTTTTTATCTATAGGTAAATTAATTTTCCTTGATTACGAAGGAGGACGGACTGGATATCAAGCATCAGATCTCGCAAGTTTCTTTCTTCTACTGTCAATGGGTAAACAACTTTTGGAATTCTTTAGTATATTTATTGCTTTTCTACTTTCTCAAAGGCAATTTTCTTCAATAATTATTGCTAGACAAAATTTTAAATATCTTAGAATTCATTATTTTGTCTTAATACGATGAGATATTTGTGAGTCTTTGTTCTATTGCTTTTATTTTTGGCTTAGGATACCTTATTTAGTTACTTATACAAGTATAGCTTGCAATGTTACAGAAAGATATCAAGTTATTTTTATTTTATTTTATGAAATGCTGAAATTTTAAAATCTACTCTTATCGTATTTGATGGAAAATTTAAGGAACGATTTTTAAAACAATAGAAAAAAAAAACCTCTGAGGAAGCGTTTCAAGGAGTTTCTTAACAGAAATAATATAAAATTAAAAGAAGAACTGACAGAGGATTCTAGTCTCACAAGGGATGTGCGTGATCTCGAATGCTGAGAACCGCACGAAAATGTGCTTAAAATATAAGTCGCTCATCCCAAAAACAGTGGTATGAATCATTCCCATGGAAAACTCAGCTGTTGTCTGGCTAGCGCCATCCGACGGTTGCATGTTGTACCTGCACTAACAAGTATTAATACATAATCTAATTGTGTGAATATCTGTAGTATGAGGCCGTCTTTTGGAGTCTTTCTGCACCGAAGTAGCCTACAAGCCTATGTTACAATATGCTTCGCAAAAGGCAGGTTATGACATTGGCATACCAATATCATCGTTTGAAAATTAGTGTGGCTTTTGATATTGGACTGCTTGAATGGGGAAGGGACGTTGAATGTGAAAAAATGGCTTCAGTCAGATGTGCATATTGTTCTGTTCCACTTTGCTTTGACCACTTCATTGAAATCCTACACCTGCCCTTTGAAGACTGAATAGCTGTGCAACACTAACAGGTCAATAGGAATAGTTTGTTGTTCATTTTGCGTAATTATATGCAGAGGGAAATATGGCAATATAGTCCCGACATTGAAATGTGTGTGTTTTTGGTCCTATTATATCGATATTTTGTTTCTTCGCGTTACCAAAGTTCCTCTCTTGGACCTTCAATAGGTGATCCTTCAAATGTCTCTCTTGGTAAGACGTGCAGTTTTGCATGAGATTGACTCATACCACTGTTTTTGCTATGAGCGATTTATATTCTAAGCACATTTTCGTGCTTAGTTTGAGTACACGCACTTCCCTTGTCAGTAATGTTTGACTAATTTCTTATGGAAGCAGCTCATTTTAAGAGAAAAGAAATAACAAGTAAATACAATTTTGTGCTAAAGCATAAATGTAAGGACGACTCATAATAATAAAACAAATTAAAAATAATAATAATAAAAAATGAAAATACACTAGCGTTCAAAACTTAAGCAACATCGCTGACTTTGCTGCAATTCCGCACAAACTCAACTGGAAGACATGAAATTCATGCTACAGAGGCACAAGGTAGTACTGAAAGGATGACGAAAGCATAGCAGCACAGAATGAATGGGACGCATACAGTATGGAACGAAGCAGAAAAAGGCTAAAGATAGAGTGGCGTTGGTACAAAACACTATCTAGCCAAGAGGGAGAACATCAATCCAACTTCCCTTACTAAGGGATATATCCTCCCCTAACTACAATGGTTGCGTGACCCTGTGTGTCCTTATTCAACACCAGATTATCCAACAGTTCTTGGGGTAAGACTTCCCATTCCTCGATGAGCATCTGTGTCAGTTGTCTTGGTGGTCTCCAGAGGATACGATCGTGCCGCCAGGCGTCTCCCCAGAGCATCCCACACATGTTCAATGGGATTTAAATCAGGGGAGAACACTGGCCAATCCATTCGACGAATATCTTCCTGCACAGCACGGGTCCTGTGTGGCCTTGAGTTGTCGTACATAAAAACAAAGTCTGGACCAATGGCATTTCGGAACAGACGCACATAGGGGAGGATAACTTCATTACAGTAACGATCTCCATTAACTGAACCTCTGTCGAAAATGTGGAGCTCCATCCTTCCGTTCATCATAATGCCTACCCACACAAGCACACCAGGACCACCCCCAACGGTCTCCTTCCTTGATGTTAGTGGGATGAAAGCATGTTCCTATCTCTCTCCATATCAACTGGTGCCGAGAATCGTTTGTGAGACTGAAACGACTCCTCGGTAAAGAGGACCAGTCTTTGTGTTCATTATACCTTTGTAAACGGTGCGGCTGATGGACTGCTATCAAGGGTACGCAGCATTCAGGAACCTTTATGAACGCGTCTGGCCACAGTAAACCGGGACACCTGTCGCCCAGTTGCCGTACACAGCTGTTGAGCAATTTTTCCCGCTGTCTGGTTTCGGTCCAGCTGTATCTGTCCTTTGGAAGGCTTTCACACTCGTGAAACAACACTTTTGTCAATTCCAAACCTTGGGCAACACTCGTCAAACTACGCCCCTCCTCAATTTTGCCGATCATTCTACCACGTGTAAAGGCGTCCTGGTGGTGTCGTGTAGCCATATTGCACGTATGCTCACACTTTTACTTGCAGCGAATGTCTATCATTATCATTGACAACAATGACAAATATCTCGAACATGGAGGCGGGGGGGGGGGCGTTGGCCTCTGAAAAGATCCCATTCCTAGAGTTTTGGGGCCTCTGAACACTATGGTGCAATCCGTTTGTCAATCCTATCTACCGTTCGGGAGTTATACTATATTTAGGGGTGGACAGACACGCTATCAGATTGTGATAGCGAACGAAATCGGTAGCTATTGCGTTTGTCCTGTCCGTCCATCCGTGTCTGTTAACCCCTAACAATTCCCGAACGGAAGGTCGGATCGACAAACGGATTTCCCCATCGTGTTCAGAGGCCCAAACAACATAGGAATAGAGTATTTTTAGGGGCCAACCCCCAAGTTCGAGATATTTGGTATTTTTTTCATTGAATTTCCGCTATTAGATTAAATGTCAGAAAAGCAACCATTTTATTTCAGGTGTCAGCTATATCGTGATAGATAAGTTCTCAGACTCATGTGCTGATTATTGTCGGTTTGAATCCGTCTATCTACTTCGTTTTTTTTTTTTTTTCCTTTTTCTTCTTTTTTTAATCTTTTTTTAATCTTTTTTTCTTTAAAAAGTCGAATGGATTTTTTTATTTTTTGCTTTTCTTGTTTTCCTAACACTTTTTATTTTTTTTCCAACTTTTATTTTTCTTGTCGTTAATTTACTTTCTTTTTTTATTATTATTTTAAAACTTTGTTATTATGGTTCGTCCTAAATTTAGCACAAAATTATAATCACTTGTCAATCATTTTGAATAATCCTGTATTTGGAACAATCAAATGATATGATAAAATGAGTCTACATAGGATTTTTATTTCGAATTGAGTTACGAAGTAAAGATGCCGACCTCCAACAGTCAAACTATACATTTCGAGAGGGGTGGGGTGGGGGTGGGGGCTTAGAAACTTAAAACAAGAGATACAAGCATTTTACGCTATTTCGTTATAACCATTTCCTTAAGGTGACTGAAAATAGGTAAACATACGAAAAAAATAAAGAAATGAATTATATAAATGAAATTACCAATAAAAATAGAGATTAAATGTATTGTAGTATTTTATGAAATACACGTTGCACTTTTCAGTAGATTTATTGGTCAAGTTAAGGAGCTATCAATTTAATTTCTAATTTTTTTTTATAATTATTTTTCTTTCAATTGCATAGATTATGAAGATTTTACGAAACTTTTTGAAGAAGGACCTCCTGAAGAGGAATATCAAAGAAAATTCTTAAGATGGTATTTAGAGGAATGGTTTGAAATTACAGGAAGAAATAGTAAAGATATTACAGAAAAAGATGTCAATAGGTTATATATTCAAGTCAATAAATACATGCTGGTAATCGTCTTTCAAGTATA
>JAFIDM010120287.1:0-16477 GCA_023159025.1 Thereuonema tuberculata | reverse complement strand
AACGATTTAATACAACATTCTAGAAAGCGAAATTATCGCTAAGTTTGTTTTTTCTCTTCACCAAAACAACTACTAATTTCTTTTACAGAATTTCTCGAACATAGAGGTTTTAGAGTTTGAATAATGTTAATTTCAGTTAATAAGCGACAAGAATAACAAAAATGATGTCTTGATTATCGATCAAAATTGTTTAACAATTTAAAATTTTTTTTAAATATTTTTGCGGTAATTTTATCGTTGATAAAGCCCTCTATTTTTTAATTGTAACGGTAGAATATTTTACAACTTTAGGCTGCATTGTAAATAAAGATATTCCTTGCACAATATTTGAAACTTAAACTTATTATAAAAACAATATGTATATATATATATATATATATATATACATATATATCTATATCCTGGTATCTATATATATATATATATATTAGCAAAAATACCCGTGCTGCGCGCGGGTTACAAAATCAGTTGTCCTGATGTGAATGACGAAGAAATTGTAATTTGTGATCACTTTGAAACTTTTCCAGTTGATAAAACAAAATGACATAGTAGTTGCAAATTAATATTATATTCATATTTTGTAACTCGATAAGACCTGTACAAAATGAGGTGATGATTACAAAGTAATGTTCTATTCTTATTTTCTAACGTGATAACTTCGTAAAGTACCCTTCAATAAAGTTTGCCCCACCACCACACCTCCCCGTTTACACGCTTCAGGATCCGATTATCGAAAATTCGTCGAATACATATCTTTTCGATATTGACAAACATCATTCATGTGAAATTTCTTGTTTCCACCTAAGCGGTTTCACAGATGTACGTACCTTTCAAGAAAGTTTCTCCCCTGCTTACATCTCTTAAAAAAATGGGGAAAAAAGAAAAGAAATAATAGCAATAAAAAAAAATCTTATTGCCTCGAAGCAATAAGAACCCAGTAACCATACCTCCAAAGGTCAGCGTTCAATCGCTGCGCCACACCATCACTTCCAGTGGATAGGCAGAAGTGAGTAAATAAGCCAATACTTGAAAATATACAAATGTGTCAAGGAGATTAAATCAGGGGGACGGACAGATGTATCCAAGTTTCAAGTAGCCTGTTTATCCCAGGGGTTCTAAAGAGTTAAGCAAAGTTTGGTTCAGATCGGTCAAAGGGCCTAGGAGTGTATAGCGAACAAACTTTCTTTCCAAAATTTCAAGGACCCAAAACGTTAAGTTTTATTCTGAATTGCGTTATTCTTTCTTTACATAATGAATAATAAAAGCAACATGATAAATTCACTTTACTCAATAAAACTAAGTGACAGAAAATATAACTCAATAAAACTAAATGACAGAAAATATAACTCAATACTTACACTTTGTTTTTCTCAGGGTCTGGATGTTGAAGTGGAAAGGATTCTAAAGCCCAGTATATCATAGTGAAAGTTTCTAATTCGGAACTGGCCTCTTCAACTTTTGTCGCATGAACTTGAGCAAAATTCTTTGCTATCATCCTAAGGTCATAACAAGTAAAAAATACATGGAAAGTATTGTAAAAATGTAAAATATTTTAACAGAACATGAGAAAAAGATTTTAAATCACGCAAAACTTACTAAAAAAATTACATGAAAAATGTAATTTTTTTCGGCTACTGTAAATAAATTTTACTGAATAATTAACGATCAATTAATTAACGATCTTTCAATTTGATTATAATTAAATAGCATAAATATTATTTAATACAAGTTGGGGATGTAAAAGATAAAGGCAATTTACTTGATTTAATAATGAAAAAAAAATTATATATATGAATTTATAAAATATGAATGTAGTTACTTTGCCATTTCATCTGTTCTACAGAGAGCAGTCGTTAAGGTTTCTCCATCAAAAAATTCGTAACATAAACCATTTGTAAACGATGCATATAATTTTGGAGCAATTCCTTTCTCACCAAGCCTAAAACAAACACAAAGAAAATTTTAATTTGTTGTAATTCCAATAAATTTCAACAAAATAAAAGTACACTCCATACAAAATGCCTTATCACTTTTTATGTGACTAATGAAGCATTTTAAATAAGATTTCGTCCATCAAAATCAACTTAATAAGAAATTGCTTTACATCATCTTAATTATACTGTGATTTAATGAAAGATAAGAACAATTGTTTATTAATAATTTCAAATTATTTAACTAACCATTAGATCTAACTGTAATTAGAAAATTTACAAATGTATCTAATTATAATATCAAACATTTTTAAGTTTCATTACTATTTAAATAGTCTTAACATATTTTAATTGAAGTGTCTAAAAAAAGAAGAAAATATGATTATATTTAAATCCCTTCTAATACTTTTACTAATGACTTTTACCAAATTATTTCACAGTTTGTCTATTAACTATCTTTACTAGTTATCACGGATTTTTGTTCAATGTACAGCAATAAATTAAAATAAATTAACATTTTTATAAGAAATATACAAATGATTCTGATAAAAATAAAACGTATGATAAGTATAATCTCGGATATTAATTGAAATTTTCATTTCCAAAATTGTAAATAGTAATGATTCTAATCCAATGCATTTCGTAATAGCTGCTACTTCAATGGCTGTAGAGCTCGAAATAAAAATTTAACCAATTCATTATCTAGAAATGAATATTCTAATTTCGATAGATATTAAAATTAGAACAAAACAAAAAAGAAAAAATTATATTAATTTACCAGAGTTAGTGGTTACTTTAAAATATGTTTAATTATAACTTACTTATATATTAAGGCCACTTCTATGCGTTTTCTCTGGTTCCCGCCCGGTACTTCAGCTTTTATTCGATTCCAAATCCTAAATACAACGGAATCTTCTGGATTTGACTTCATAAAACAATGGAGACTTAGATTGGAGTAACCTCCATGAAGAGGCTAAATGAAATCAAAACAAAAAGATTAATTTTAAAATGGAAAGAATCCAGATAGAAAGCTGTGTATACCTACATAAATATATTCGTTATGTTTTATTCTGAATTGCGTTTTTCTTTACGTAGTGAATAATAAAAGCAACATGACAGAATTCACTTCACTCATTAAAACTAAGTGACACAAAATATAACTCAAAACTTACACTTTGTTTTTCTCAGGGTCTAGATATATATATTGTGACAAAACGCATATTTAGCGATCTAAATATTGTAAATTAGTTTTATAAGGCTAAATATGCCATTGAAATGTGAAGAAAACATGAAAGTTTTAAATTGTTAGATATTTAAGTATTTTTAATTGTGTAAAAATGCGAAAAGTTTTGCATTTTAAAAGAAAAGAAATTTATCTCTGCAAATTAATTTTTAAAACACCTGCGCTTATCGAAAGGTCAAGAGCCCAGCTGGTCAATGAGTCATTTTACACTTGCTGCTTTCCAGGAATCCGCGAAAGATCAATTTGCCTTATTAGGAAATTTTTAGTATTCTCGATTTCGATTGATGGCTTAACTTATGTCACATAAGCTTATGTTCCTTTTCACACGAAAGATGGCTATTTAATACGGTGTCATGACAACGGAGAGACACTTTTCTTCTTCATCGGAGACTTCTGTCAGAATTTTGGAAATACCTTCTCACTCAACGGAAATTCCGACTTGAACCCCGGCAACGCAGCCTGCATAACGGGAGATAGCTTTGTGCTAATTCCAGTTAGTATTAGTCTAAGAAAAGGCACATGAAGGATAGCCTTCCACCACTCCCGCTATACCCAGCCAGAATATCATCAACGTGATAAGTATGGTTAGCATTACATTTTAGATAGCCAGGACAGTAGCAGATTAGGCACAGGTTTAGCTTACCAACGTTAACAGACAGATTCAGATGATTTAATTGTGATAGGAACACCGAAAAGCAAGACGCCACTACGAGATGTCGTACTAGTGTAAATCCAGCCACTCGGAGTATCCGAATGTAGTACAAGAAACATTCAAGGTTATTCATTCTATTAGGAAGTCATCATAAATCGACGGAAGTGAAAGCCATTCAACATGATTTTATCTTTAGCTTCCAGCAACGTTAGGAACTCTAGTAAACTGTGTGAACCATTGTATCACGCAGTAAGTTGGTGTTCTTTGAATCAATCGTCAGGTTTATTTGTGCAGGAGTAATTATGACCAGCTAGGATTCTAGACAAAATTCAGTAAATTTTAAACAGTTTATCCTTTGCATTTTCTAAATTAGATCTCCAAGCCAGGAGTATTATTATTTTTCATAGGCGAATATTTTATTTATTGCAATTGTGCAGATTTTCAAGGATGCAGCCGCTGGAGGATTCAGCGATTGTGTATTCGACCGAGGTTATCTTAGAGTTAAGCTATTAATAAATATGATAAATTGCTGTGTGTATAGTGTGTGCGTTATTCTGTGAGAGCCTACTAGGTTAGCGCTGACCCCTGCGACTTGAGACGATTGAGCTAGTTCAACGGACAAAAGCTTAGACAACAATCATTCCAAAAGTAGAAATTTGTTAAGGCAAAGACTTGACTGGCGCCCAAGGTAGAAATCTTAGGAGGTTTTCGTTACGTCACAATATACATATATATATATGTCGTGTGTGTGTGTATGTATATATCTACATGTATTTTAAATCTATATATGTATGTATATTTATTGAAGCCGAATATACAGGGTGGCGCACATCAAACCGACCCCAAAATAATAATACAATACAAAAAGAAATGCCTATTGGTACCGGTTTTATGTTCGCCACCCGGTGTATAACAGGCTAAAATTTTACTAAAATTCATTGCAAAGGATTATTTTAATGTTTTTACAATAATTGAAGAACATTAAGTCCAATAACACTGCCAGAAATTCCTATCAAGTAACGATGCAGTAACTATTTAGATTTTTTTCTGTTTATACGAATTTGTAAGAAAGGAAAGAAGAACTTTCAGAACAATGAATGAAATGATTTGAATGACTTTGTAAAAGTATGAAAGTGAAACTCTAATATTTATGTTGTTTCATTTGCTTAGATTTTGAAGATTTATTGTTAAAAGATATATAGTAAATATTTCTATTTTAACAGAAAGTGAAAAACTATGAAAATTGTTAATCACTCTTTTGACAGAAACCCATACATGGTAACAAAAAATAGACTTCATTTTGGGGTTCAGCCAAAAGTACAAAAAAACTTGGAGTTGGTTCAAGCATTGATCACAAATTCCCATTCCTCCGTTACTACTTGTATTTGTAATTAACATTCATCTTGTGTGATATGAAATAAATAGAGGACCAAACACACAAAAGCACGTAAATCATATTTAAATAAATCATGTTTCGAGATTTTTTAATCTCATCTTCAGATGTCAAAGAAAATAGAAATCAAACATCTTATAAAAAGATACAAATTACAAACAGAATAATAACAGTAATATAAAAGGAACATCAAATAACATACAACAGCAGTAACATTAATATCCATTATTACAATAATGTCAAATATGGTGGTTTTCATATATAGCTTTGACATTATTGTAATAATGGATATTAATGTTAATGCTACTGTATGTTATTTGATGTTCCTTTTATATTATTGTTATTATTCTGTTTGTAATTTGTATCTTTTTATCAGATGTTTGATTTCTGTTTTCTTTTTTATTATTATTATTATTATTAACAATTTATTAACAAAAAGTACAATTCAGTCCTACTAGGTTATTAGAAAAAACAACCTGTGTTGTAGGTGCTGATATTTACAATAAATACACGTTACAGAGATAGAAACATAAACAATTTCGAAATTTTATACAACATAAAATATATTAATGAGAAATTTAGGTAAAATCTGTGAAATAGTAATAATTTTTTTTTCATTACAAAACATGTAATGCAACATGATTTATTTAAATATGATTTACGTGCTTTTGTGTTTGGTCCTCTATTTATTACATGTATTTGCATATTCCAAATTTAAATAAAAATTAAAAATATAAAACATAAGTTACTATTTCTTTCTATTTTTCTTTTGCTTTACGATTTATTTTTAACTATAATTTGATTTGTATTTAGATATAAACTGAATTATTGAATTTCGTTCAGAAATGAAGACTAGGAGAATAGCAAGGTAAGAAAGCTCTTTGGTGATATTCTAAATAATGAATTTTTATTAACTATCCATAATTTCTTTTGTTGAAAATTTAGAGATAAGAAAAGTAAACTCACTCCAATAAAATCGATCGTTTCAAAGGATCTGCGAAAAAAACTGATCTCTTTCATTGAAATTAATTCTGAACAAAGCTTGTATTTTCTTAGTTATACTTCAGAAAGGATTTGTTTTTCCAGTATCTATTGACGAAGTTATTAATTTTTAAAGGTTCTTTGAATTATATTGTATTTTTAGAAAAAATAATTGCATATCGAGTTGATGTTAACATATAATTATTTAAACTGGCAGTGAAAGTAAATGATAAATTGTAGATGATGGTTAATGGAATAGACACTAGATGGCAGGATCTACTTGAGGATAGCTACAGTAAGCCACTATAGATGTGTTCCATTTTTACCACTGAGACCCAGAATTTTAAAGAGAGACTTGATGAGGTTAAAAACAAGAAACATTTTAAGGGAAGAAGATTATCAGGAACTTCGTGTTGTAACTGATAATTAGTGGACAAAGATATTTTAATGATGAAGACTCATGAAATTTGGGTATTTGCGATCTAATCAAATTCACCCCTCTCCTTTTTTTTACTTTTTTTTTTAGAAATTTGTATCTTCCATATTTAACCTTAAAAATTAAGGATTAATTAAATACAATTATTAAAATTAATAACTAACATTGTTCAGCATAAGATGTGTTAAGTTTTGACATACTTCTTACATATTTACACAGTCTTTCCTCTGAACCATATTTAAATATTAATGTAAATCATTATATATAAATATAGGCTACCTATATATACAGAGTATATCTTTAGGTTTTTTTTATATATATAAACACTCACACCTTACGCCACGAAAGATTTGCAAAAAAAACCTAAAAAAAAAAAAAGTTACACAATATAGTCCTAATGTGCTACATTTAAGAATATATCTAAGATAAAATACTTCTTACCTTGACGTTTAAATCGGTGGCATTCCATGCTGGTTTTAAATGCTTTAAAACTTTAAAAAGTTCTTCTTCATTAAGGTTATCCTTCGTAACTTCAACTGTACAGTCTAAACGTAAGACATCTCCGGGTTCTGCCATTTTACTCGACGCGAAAGCCAATGATCTCTTTAGCCTTTACATGGGACGTTTTTCAAGGTTTACAATCGATTGCACAACTCTATGAAATAGAACAGCAAGGTTATTATCAGCAGATGATAAATATAAATCGATAACACAGAATAATATTGTGTGACTTAAATTAAATGATAATTCTATCTTAGTATTCTTCTTTTTTAGATACATTAATAGTGAATTTCGCAGGTATTATGAAATTGTGTACGGACTGGTGCCATGACAATTACGTAATTACCTCCTCCTCTTCTCCAGTGAGACACAAACTTCAACAAAGGACTTCAAGGTTCCAGTTACATAAAAATGCAACAATATCATTTTCCAACAGAAGGAAACGAATGAGTAGTTGCTGTTTTTTGTCCAATTCATTGTAAATGACCTTGGCACTTTCAGATGTCGTGAAAGCCGTCCATATATAACGTCACAATGAATGAAGGATTTGAAATGTGCAGTTTCCAAGCCATGAATTCTGCTTCAGATTTCTTTATCGAAAAATAGTTAAAAATTATCAGAATCATTTTCGTTATTCTATACATATATAATTATATTAACGATAATACGTCATTTATATATATATATAAATATATATATGATCATATATATATGATATATACACACAGGGTGATTATAATTAAAGTTCAACTTTCAACATGCTGTAAAAAAAGAACCACTGCTTAGAATGACCTGAAATTTGAATTGAATATACTCGAAGAAAGGGGAAATGGTATGGCATAAGAAAAAAAATAGTTCCAGATGACGCTTTAAGCGTCGTAATATGCAAAATACAAGACTTGTCATGCGCACGACACATTGCATTTGTAATAAAAACGCGGGGTACATGGCGTTTTCCTCATATTGCTTCTGAGAAGCTCGCAATGACTCTCTCAATGTAGGATGACGTTGTGCTTCTCTTTTACAAGAACGGTGACTGTGCACCATTAGCTCTGAAGAAGTTCTGAACAGTAAAGGGTGTGAAAAATGTCTGCCAAGGGTCTGGAGAAAATTATGAAGAAATTCGAAGAGACAGGTTCTTTCCAAGTGAAATCTGGCAGAGGTACTAAACCAATTGCTTCGACGTCAGTAGAAGATGTGGCCACATTAGTCCAGGAAGAAACGAGGAATGGTGTGCAAACGTGCAGTGCACGGGAAATTGCCCGAACTTTGGACCTGCCTGTGAGCATGGTGCATAAAATCAACATCATGCATTGCTATCCATACAAAATTACCCATGTTCAGGAGTTGCTTCCTGTTGACCTGCCAGTAACAAAAAGGTTTGCTTTAGAATTCCCTGCTCTCATGAAAGTGGAATGGCCATGGAACATTTTGTGGACAAACGAAGCGCATTTCCATCTCCAAGGACATGTCAATACTCAGAATTGCAGAATATGGGCAACGGAAAATCCGTTCACACATGATCCAGTTCCTCTTCATTCTACGAAGGTAACTGTGTGGTGCGGGTCGACGCCAGCGTTTATCGTAGGGCCATTTTTTTTTCGAGGAGATGATCGTTCGGGTCCTGTTACCTTTACCGTCAATAGTAAACACTATGAGAGTCTTTTGCGCAACCACGTCACTTCAATCACTTCCAACACTTCAACAGCGTGCATAATTGGATAGCATCATTTGTATGCAAGATGGCGCTCCTCCGCACATTGCAAAGCCAGTGAAGCAGCTGCTCAAGAGCCTGGCCATTCATTTTACAACAGCCTGGCCGTCAAACTCACCTGATCTCAATCCTTGTGACTTCTGGCTGTGGGTTATCTGAAAAATGTTGTGTTTAGTGGTCCGATTGCAAACTTAGCCGAATTGAAGGCACCCATTGCGCAACACATTCACAACCCCTGAGACACTCCGATCTGTTGTAGAACATGCTGTTTCTCGGTTTCAACTGTGGCAGAAAAAGGTGAACAGCATATTGAACATGTCTTGCGCAAGTCTCGCGATAAGTAAAAATCGATTTTTGTGTGGTTTTTGGCCTCAGGACAATTAAAAACCGAATTTTCCCATCCGATATGGTACAACCTTGCCGTGGTTGATGGGTTTTAAACTAACAGTGCCATAACTGTTGAATGACTTGGAAGTCATTTCTTCAGTAAAAACCCGATACAGTCATGCACATTGAACAGTACAGTTAGTTTAACGTGCAACTCACGCCATAGCCGTCGTATTACGCAATGTCACTTGTAGCCGAACCCATTTACGTTATGACACTTACAATGCCATCTATTGCTAACATTTGGAACTATTTCTTTTTTCTTATGCCATACCATTTCCCCTTTCTTCGAGTACATTCAGTTCAATTTTTTTACAGCATGTTGAAAATTGAACTTTAATTATAATCACCCTGTATATTTGAATCATTTACTAGTAGCATATGAAGTAATTGATTTGTATATTCATTCTGGGCAATATGTTTTTGATATATTGTATTTGTAGGATATCTAAACAAAAAAAATTAGAAAAACAACTCCCTAAATTTAGAATTTCTGACTAAAAGAGAATAAAATTCATAGAAACCTGGCAGAACGATCAGAAATATCAAAAGAAAAGCACGAATTATATATTTAAAAACTGATAGATTATTTCTTATAACTAATAAATATTGGTTAAATGTGAATTAATCAACTAACTAATTATTGATGTAAAACAGGGAAACTTAATGTGTTGAACGAATCGTACGAAATAAGAAAATGGATTTGATATTTAACTTTAAGTAGTTGGAAAAATCCTATTTTAGCGTATTTAATTATGTTAAAATGCACATTACGGTATCCGTGAAGCCGGATGTTGATGGTGGATGTTTTAACTTCCTGTGGAGAATGAGGTTTGCAGACAAACTTACTTAAAAATAGTTTCGGACGATCTTTTACTAGAAAAACTAATAACTAAAGAAACCCATTGTTCTATTTAATCCAGAAATAATTCAAAAGATGGATTATAAACATATGGAATTTAATATAATTCAGATACATGTTTCAGATGTTATTTACATCCATTTTCAAATCTGGCGAACACAAGTTTTAAATCTGAAAACAATCAACAATTCATACATTTCCACTGAAGTTAAAAACATGCCCATTTTTATGATAATTGAAGTTTCAATAAATTTCTAACATCTGTAATCTCATGTTTTCTGTTAATTAATTGTTCCTATATTTTTGAATTAACGAATTCAATCCTTTATTTTCAATCTGTAGTAATTAACATCTTTTGCTACATTTTCAATTTCTTTTAAAATATGAGTAGAATTATGCATCACATAATCTTGCATTGCACAATGTAGTTGTTGATGGATGATCGACGCTACCTCATTGTGTTGGTGGAGATAGTCTATTTGGAGAGAAGGGTAAAGTCTGATATTACATGGTCGATCATTTCATGTGTAGTGTGCACTTCCTGCATGTGTCGTCATGTGTGTTTGCGTCGTGAAATTCCATTCCAATGTCGTTGGTGAACTGTATAGTGAATTGTAGTTAATCTTCTGGATCTGAACCTCTTGATCCAGAAGTTCTGGACACTGTCTGCATCAGGAGCCTTTCAGTTGTGTGCATGTTTTAGTGCTGTAAATTACTAAGTTGATCTGTTGGATTAATGTTATCCATGTAGAGTAAGTGTGTGATTTTTGTATGGTGTGAGAGTGCCCGAGATAAGCCTATCACTGTCTTTTGTGTTGTCTAGCATGTGGCTCAGTCTTCCTGGGAGATACCTCTCCTTATGGGAATGGGGACTGTAGTGATGGAGAGGTTGGTGGCGCGGAAGTGCAATGTTATGTCCCAACTCTTCATCGTGGCATCCAAGCATTTCGTGATCGTGGAGTATATTTTGTAGAGATGAAGAGTGCGTACGTGCCAGGGCTGTGAAACCTAGTCAAATGCTTCTTGTAGCTGATATAAGCGATGTGTAAATAGCTATTCTTTAAGTACTCCTGCCGCAGGATTGCCGAATCAATAAGGAGCTGCTCCTTATAACCCTAGGAATTCCTGCGACTACCCCCCCCCTTCTGTTGTTCAGAAAGAATGTTATGTGTCTCGATTGTGGGTAGATTTTATCTGTAAGTCAGAAGGTGAGGAGCTTGTAAAGTGTAGGGGTAAATTATTGAACTATAGATTGCAGAGTATTCTTTACTGTTCATTATTCTTGCTCTGTGGCACCCTGAGTGAGGAAAAGAGGCATATGTTCTCGGTGTTGAATTATGTCAGAGAGTGTAAGAGCTAGTGCAGGGACATAAACCTCTTAATCCAGAAATGCTGGACACCGTTTGCATCAGAAGCCTTCCAGTTGTAAGCATGTTTTAGTGTTGTCTGTATGTATACGAAAGTAATGTCATGGAAGTATATTTGGGGTAGGTGTTCAGTGAGTTGTTGTTCCTCTGTGATCCTGGTGCTTTGTCATGTGGGGGATGGGATTGGACTACAGAGATGACTAGTATTCATGTAATGCCTCGCTGGTGGGAGTGTTTGTGGTTGGGTGTTATAGAGGTAGATGTAGGAATCTGTAGAATTTTTTTCTCATTGTATTGAAAAGTGTTGTTTGTGCAGAGTGCAGTGTTTGTGTCTTTGTAATATTTTTTACAAGTGCACTCAGTTGTTATTGTTAATCATTTATTTCTAATTAACAATTTATTCACGTGTAAGATATTATTCTTACAAAAAAAATATTTATTCAATTAAAATTATTGATTTATATATTTTTTTACGATATAAAACTACTATTAATTTTACTTCATTACAAACAAAAGCTCTCATTAATTTTACAATCTTTGATTCTTTATTACGTACACTTAGGGGCTAATACTCTGATTCAGATCTGGAAAGTTTGAAATTTTATAAACTAAAGTTTTATATTTTTGTTTAAAAAAAAGTTTGGAATAATATTTAAAAAGAAATTAATTTTTAAGTAAATATGAAATTTTATTTCACAAAATATTTTATTTCTTTGTAACATAATCCTTCAAAATTAAATTACAGAAAATTTCATAAATAAAATAAATACATATTTGATAATTATTAAAATATCTCTGTTGTAAAAAGAAACTTAAAAAATGGATTATTGCCAATGTCGAGGAAGGTTAATTAATTATTAGTCTCTAAAAACAAGTTCATAGATTTTTATTAAAGTAATTAATATCTAAAAAGTTTGGGATAATTTAACGTGCATGAAAGGATTATTAAGGTATAAAAAGGAATAAAAAAATCACCGAGTTGCTTTTGGAGTTTTTGATACCGGATATATCTTGAATTCTTTGTATACCTTTTTATATCTTAAGAAAAAAGTTTAGTTTGATTTATGTATTCTGCTATTAAAAACAAATGTTAGTGATATCTTTTTATATACCGTATATTATTTGTTTATAGTATGTATGTAGAAATATGTTTAAGTATATATTATCTGTAATAATAAGAATAAGCCACTCTAACGCCCTGTATATTTTGCAATAAATAAATTTTATACTTTCTTAACTGTATGTATATATAAAACCGTAATACAATACTATTGTATAAAGGTATACAGGGTGTTTCCGAACTTATATAACAGAAGAATAAAGTAGATAGACGGTAAACAGTTTTGATTAAGTAATGTGTGTCCGATCTTGCACCGATACGGCACTACAGTCGTTTTAGTGTTATTGCTGGTAGACAGTCATTCATGGAAGGGCCATTGCCACCTGTCTGTTTGGAGTGTTGTGCATTGGAGAAGATATTCAACGTGACGCCTTTCTTGTCCTACACAATAGTGGCATCGCCGGACTGTTGACTTCCGCACTCATTAAAAATGCCAGATGTAGTACTGATGGCATTGCAGACTTCGAGAATTCGTTGATGCAGATTATATGCTGTATCGACAGGTGTGGCGTAGACGAGGATATTTACATGGCCCGTACATTCAATCGGATTAAGTTCCGGCGATCGTGGAGGCCATGGGACTAAAACGACTGTAGCGCCGCATCGATGCAAAACCGGACACTACCCTCTGTCTACCGTATTCTTTTGTAACACTCTGTATCGTAAATATTTGTGATTTTTTTTACAAAAATATTTTAAATATATCTGAAATGGTGAAATCTAAATTTTATTAATTTCCACAACCAGTTTGATAGAGATCACAAATCCCTAACCTCACAAATGATATGTTCTTTTATTATTGTTATTATGATAGTGATGTAATATTACATATTATTATTATTAAGTAACAGCGAGTTTAGTCAGTTAACTGTACTTTAACAAATAGCAAGTTACACAAGTGACTATAGTCAGGAGTCCTCTTGTATCTGAAAGGCAGGGTTGAAGACTGGATCCTTGAGCTTGAAACACATCATTTGATTACTATTTTACTATGGTTACTATGTTACTTTCACCCATGGAATGAATAAATTTCCCAACCATGTAAAAAGTGTTAAGTAGTGCTGTCTTTTGCAGCTCAATGTAAGTATTTCGATATGATGAGTACTTTGAGGCTTGTGTGCAGAGACATAGATATAATATTGTTACTGATTGGAACTGTATTAATCTTCCTGTTACCCCATTGTTGTTGGGTTTTTTTTCGAGTTCCAATTCTCAATCTCTGTATTTCGTTTGTTTTTCTCCGAAAGTTTTCTCGAGATTGTTTCTATTAGAAATTGCAATGTCTATTAAGAGGGCTTTATTTACTATATTTACGTCTGGTCTTTTGTAGTGAATCGTTTTATCAGTGAAGAGTGTTCTGACCCAAAATAGCATCACTCTGATGCCTCATTAAAAGCTTTATCACAAATTCTTAGATAAAAATCAGCTACAAGGAAGTCCAAAGTCCTACATTAAAAGCTTTAGTTTTGTTTTATAAATGAACAGCGATCATTGGGTGATTCAACTATGCTTCACTTCATTTAATTTCAACCATTTCGTTAAATATTCTTTTAGAGATATTGTATTCTTAAGAGCTCGTACATAACTATATTGTTGAATTTATATTGTATAATTAAATCTGACAGATAACTTATAGATTATCCTAATTATACAGATTACTTAATTATACTGATTTAATTGACTACTAAAGTGTCGAGATAATATCTCTATGTCATCATCAAATTCATCCTTCTTTACAGAAATATCGATAATCCTGAAAAAAATATATTCCACATAACTTATATAAAATAACCTTATTATTTATTAAGTATTAAGTAATATTTCAGTTCGAGAGAGCTGTAAAAGTTAACCCATCTGTGTATTTTCCAAAAGAACACTGCCGTAGCTTTTGAACTGAAACTTTTATGGGTGCTAGGTATCTGAAGGACTTGGCTGCTTTTGTATTTCACAGAAATCAGATCAACCGTTTGAAAATGACAGACGATAGAAATTTCAGATTTTTGACGGTTTTGACCTATATTCAAACCCTTTTCCCGATATTGTTTTACAGATTTTGCCACAAACTTTGGATATCTAAAAGATGTTACACTGAAAAATTTAGATTGAGTTGCTCTTCAATGTAATTTTTACTTTAGTGACTGAATATAAGAAGTCTCACTTTTCAATTTTTTTTTTATTAGATTTGTGATCAACGCGATGGATTGCCACGAGGTTGATTCTTGGGTTCGAATCCAAGAGTAGACATGGATGTATCTTTCTTCTGTGTTTGTTTCTGCGAATTGAATGAGAACTATTTCCTGGGATATCCATGGATAACGATACTTTGGTTAAATAGTTCAAAGAATATTCATGTTGTAAGGGGCCGTTCAAGTATTGCGTAAGCACTAAAACCTCCTCCCCCTCCATGTAAGCAAAGATAAGCACACGCCAGACCACCACCACCAACCTTTGTGATTACGTAAGATTTGCCAAATCATTACAGTAATACTACTGAAATAAAAATAAATGCTCAGGGAAAAAATGTTTAAAAAGATTTAAATTCAATTTAAATCAGAAAAGGAAAAAGAAGGAAAGCTAATTTTTCTAGACATATTATTGATTAATAACTACCGGTAACTTGCCAGTTAACTTTGTGCCGAAATTATGATAAGAAAAAAAAAATCCTTAAAAAAAAACCCTAAAATTTCAACGAACTGTTCAACGTTTAGATTTTCCGTTTGTTAATATGTGTGGTTGTACATTCATTTCCGATTTGACAGAAAACCATTTTCTATTCCTATTACTCTTCTTATTAAAGGACCAACTTGAAATATGAGTGAGATTATTTTGGTCTTGACTCAATCATTTAAATTATAAAAATCCATTAATATCTTATCAAATATAGTTCTCTGTGAAATGAAAACTATAATAGAGTTCAATACTATGAGATCAATGTAATGTGTATTTATACAGGAAATCTCTAAGAACATGATACCTTTACAGTCATGTGCGTAAATACATTAATAGCCAAGACATGTTTACCTTGTGTATTATATTAATTGATTAATTCTTAAGGGATGTGCGGAAGAATTCAGTTGGTGAATTTAAATGAAGGAAATCAATTGTTTCTTTTATGGACATGATTTGATTCGGGGGTGGATAGCAGATCTCCAAAAGGTCGTCTTCAAAATTTCGTTGGGGGGGAAGGGATAGTGGCAAGATTCGTCTGTCATCCAACCAGAAAAAAAAAACGAAAGAAAATAGGATTATACATTTAGCGATTTCGGGGGATGGGGCCCTCTTCCCCTTCCCTTAAAATATGCTAATGATTTCTGTCCAATTAAATGGCAACTTTATCATTCAGTAACAAGAGTCAAACATACTAAATGGAGGATGAATTTGAGTTCGAATTTCTTGGTGGGCATGGCTTTTTCCTTTCTTTGTTCCTTTTTCTGATTCTATCACTTCGGCTGTCTATGTCCGTAGTTTAGTCTTTGGGTCTGTTAACAGATCCTAGTAACCTCAGTATGGTTGGGTAAGGGGTGCCATTCACTTCTCTTCATGGGTTGCAATCAATTAAATTTGTATTTAGTCGATGGAATAGTGCAATTTTATTATTTAGTATCTGTCGTATTTCTTCACGGTGCCAGAAACTCAATCCCAAAGATATTTTTTCAGAGAAGTAAATCAATTGATTTGTTTTATGAAATGTAATTTTGCTGAAGTTAATGAACTTCTCCCTTTGGAATGTAATAGATCATTTGTAAGAAAAAAACATTTCGTTTGCAGATGTAGAGATAGAATTTAACTGAATATCAATATATTGTTATTATAATATATTATATATTTTCAATATATTTTTCTAAATACGTAAGTTGTGGGCCCGGTAGCCGAGTGGGAAGGGCGTTTGC
>JAFIDM010120286.1:13502-37026 GCA_023159025.1 Thereuonema tuberculata | reverse complement strand
AGGAGAGTGCTGCTGCTAGAACTTTCCTTAATATTTGCTATGGGATTGGATGCAATGACAACTGGTTTGGCTTTAGCTAAAGGTTTACTTCCAGAACTTCTCGAAGTAGACGGTCTTCGTGATACTGCTGGTGATGACGAAGGTGAGGTTCTCGGATTCTGGGAAGGACAACTTTGCAATTGATGAGACTGAACTAATGATGTAGCAGCTGAGGATGATAAGGTGTGATTTCTTACTGTAACGGGACACCAATTCCGGGGAGAAGATAATGATCTTGATGAAACAACTCGGGATGGTAAGAAAGAAGTCCTGGAATCAGACGAAACAGTTTGGTCTTGCTGAGAAGAAGACTGGAAATGTTCTGGTGAATTTTGGGTGTCTATTAACAATGAAGGAGTAAAGTTAGTGCGAAGTTCACGCAACTCTTCAAACATATTGTCCAGACTACTGTTAATTTTTTCAAGGTCTTCTACCATTACATTAAGGGCTTCAGCATCATTCTTCGGTAACGAACTAGAAATACAATAAAAAAATATTGTTTTTAGTCGTGAGCAGAGTTGGGCAGTAATGCATTAAAAATTAATGGAAGTACAGATTACAATTAACGAGTAATGCATTACAAGGTAATCCCAAGTAAGTTTTGCACAATGTTATTGTAATGCATTACATTGCAGATGATGTAATTCAATTATTTAATAATGTCTTTGAAAAGTAATTGAATTATTTAGTAATAAAATTACACAATTTGCAATTAATAATTACCCACTAATACTACTTCCACTTTACAAAGAGGAGTTTTCATTTCTTTATCTTGTGATGATTTAGCTGTACATACGTTTAGTTCACATTGTGGTTTCCAAGTTTTGTAGCAATCAAACCTTTAATTCTTCCCATTTAAAGTGATGTCAGTGCTAAGAGTGGTTTCATTTAGAGTTTTATGCAAGATTTGTTATTTCCTTACTGTTTTTTCGCTTTAAGCTTCAATGGATTGTTAATAATGTCATAAACGTACGAAACCGATTTGATATTGTTTACATTTTTCACACATTCTCTAATCGATGTACACATCCAATATATATTTAATTAATATGTATTATTTCGTTCAAATCTCTTTACTTGATATGTGGAAGGAGACGACGACTTATTTCATACAAATACTGTGGTTCATACAACATTTACAATCTACAAACATTACGTACAAACATTCAAGTACGAGGGGAGAAACTATTCCGAGAAGTTCAAGTAACCCAAACAAAATGTAACGGTGTAATGGTTGCTGATTTATTGACATTTTATTGTTTACCATAAGTTCTTGGTTAAGTACAAACATAAGCTTCACCATTAACCATTACAATTACAATGGTTAACTACAAAATGTCATTACAATTACAATGTAATTATAATTGCCAGTTGACCATTATAATGTAATGGTAACTAAGTTCTGGTTCATAATTACCATTACAATGTAATACATTACCGATAAATTCAATTACGATTTTGCCCACTCGCTTGCAACCAGAGCATTAGTTTAAAAAACTTCACTCCAGAATGCAAATGTCAATCATTGATGGGGTTCATTTTCAAAGAAGATAAGTTTAGAATTGAGAGAAATAGTGCGAAAGCGCTAAAAATGATGTTATTTTAATAAATAGGATTAATTTAATTATAAACAAAAGTAATTCACAAGTGGGAAAGAAAGTGATCTACCAATACAGTAATAACAAGTTAAACATAAAAATCCTAAAGTACATCCTTCCCTGCGACCTGATCTCCGATTTATTTATTAAGCTAAAGAAATTTAATACAATAATAATATAATTTTAAGAAAAAAAGTTTCAAATATCACGACTACTTTCAAATATCTTTTGTACATTCTAACATTTTGTCACATTTTGTACACTATTTATCTTGCTGTATTTGCTGATATTTTTGAAAACTGAAGACGAGGTCTACCGTACGCTTAATACTCGTGAATATTAGTCCAAATTGCGGAGTTCACTCGATATTGCCTCCTTTCTTCTGTGTCTGTTTCGATTCCGTTCAATGATTTGTTCTCGATTTCATACCTTGCCCCTGGCACAGCTTAGCCTCTGGCTCGTAACAGCAAAAAAATGAACAAATTTTTAAGTAAGGTGTATTATTCTAAAATATATTCTTGAATGAACATGGCTTAAAGAAAAAAAGTTTTTTCTTGTACCTTTCATGTATAGTACTGTTAGATGTAACATGCGATACATCCTTATATCCTTGACTTAAACGTTTTTGAATAAAAATATATGAAGGATCAACACCAAACGTTTCACTAAAATAAAGTTAAAAAATAAAAAAAGCCAAATTTAATTTTAAATAAGAAACAATAAACATTTTAAAATCGTTTCATACTTATTCAAGAAAAAAAAAGTGTCTGTTATTGGAAAGTTACCGATGGATTGAGGAAGGAACTTTGAGTTTTCATGTAAGTTTTATTTCAAGTCAAATTAATATTCATCAAGAGGATTCAATAATTCCCATTACAACACAAATTTACTTATTTAAGAAACCACTGATGTAGTCACATTTAAGTCACATTTTACAATCTTGATTGCTTCTTCTGATTTCTTATTATCTGATCATTAGCGTCCGGTTTTTCAGGACAAATCTCATATTTTTTTACCTTCAATTCTTTTAAGTGGATTTAATATTTCTCAGATTATTTTAGCTGTAATAATAGTTTTTATTACATATATTAATGCTTATTTTGAGATTTATCATAACTTTTTATTTCACTTTCAGGTTTAAAATACTTGAGGTAAATAAGAGCGTATTTAAGCCATATCCATTTTAGTAGCAGTCCCTCATCTGTAACATTATCGAGAATTCTTGGCAAACCTTGAGGCATTTCAGGAAACCTTCATAGATCTCCCATATTATCAATATCTGCCTCTACCTTTCTCTTTTTATTAGCGGCCCCTAGGCTACAGCTTGCCTGTATAACATTGGGGACCGCTCTTGCTTTTATGCTTGCTGGATTTCACTCTCTGTAGTGGCCAAACGGTTAGAGATATTAGAATGAAACCTTCACCTTTGTGTTCAGCATCAAAAAGTAGGTGACCACGTTCAAAAAAATCAGACCTCTAGGAGCATCCCTGACCCGAAGTGGCGGGTCAAAAGTCGGTGCTTCAATACGTTTTTCTTTTATTATATCTCAGCAACTATTTGTCTGGCAAAAAACGTGACCACCACCAATGTTTTCAAAAGTGTCGATATTGAGGGGACGTCTATCGTTTTCCTCTCTACACTTTTGACCTTCCCCTACTTCCGGTTTGCTGTAAGGGTCCTTTAGGTTCATTGTAAACGCTAGTTAGGTGTACTCTACTTTTGTTTATAAAATTGTGCATATTATGGGGCCGCTTTACTTTTGACACTGTCTAAAAGCAGTAATTATCTTGTTTTATCCAATAAATAGATGTAAGTATTTCTGTAAATATATATTTGTAATTTTTAACTGTTAACATGTTTTCCTATTTCTATCTTATAGAGGGATGGGATTCCAAGAACAAATTAGTACTGAGATTGAAGAGCAAATTACTTCTGTAGTGGTAGAATGTAAAGCCTACTTCCCAAGGAAGATAAGGTTGATGATAGCAGTCTGTGTGTGTATGTATGTGAGTGTAGCCTTAATAAATTTTGAGCCGTTGGATATATCTTTTACAAGGGAGGCCTCGAAGTGTTACTCTGAATTTGATATTGGTTTATGGGTTACTTTATAGAATTTTCAAAGCTTAGTCCGAATTTTATATTCATTTTCATCTCCGGTTAATAGTTATCCCGGACAGCTACCGTAACACGAATGTCATCAAACTCCGCATCCAAAGTGATCATGTTCTTTGTAAATTGAATGGCTCTTTCTGCGATTCGAATATCCATTGATTTTGTTTCATAGTCGGCAGATGGAAATGGGAGCAGTGATATTAAATGTTTTATCACACCTTCCAGTGAAGCCATGTTCAAGGTCAAGACAAGTGAAGAAAACAAATAAGACAAAATGGTACATTCCAATTGGATTATCGAAGTAACCAAGTGGGTTAAGTGAACGAAACACCAGCAAAAAAGATATATTCCAAGTGGTTTTTTTGAAGTATCCGAATAAAGCGCCTCTAGCGGGAAATGTCACAATTAAAGTAGTGCAAACATTTTTTAAGTGTGTGCAAGTGAAGCTAGGCCTAAATATGTACATTGTGTACTCATGTAAAAATTAAAGTTGCTACTTGAATTTTAGGTAAATTTGTCAGTAAAGTTATTAATAAAATTCAGTTATAGTGATGCTTTCCTAGTGGCTTTATTTCTTTATACTTCTGTATATTTTAATTTTAATTCATATTTCTGGTTAAGGAGATTTAAATAAGTTTATTGGTTTTATTTGGCTGCGCACATACGCGCCATCGATTATGAAATTGCTGTAACTGCCCTGTCTTGCCTGTCTTGTGCTGCCACCTATCAATCGGTTTTTGGGTTAGGGTTGGATGAGCATATTTTCCATTGAAAGTGCCATAATTTTAGGTTTGTGGGTACACCATTTTGAAATTAGTTGACGGATTCAGTTCATATTGACACACATTGTAGTCATGTATGCAAGTAACATAAATGCGTTGGAATTTTTATTCTATCTCAATTTGTTAAAAAGTTATAAATTAAAGTTTTTTCGCCCCCATGCGATATCTCAAAAACTATTAATCGGAGAAAATGAATATCAAATTCGGACAACGTTGAAAATTCTATGAAGTGATCCATAAACCAATATCAAATTCAGAGTAACACTTTGCGGCGTTCCCTTGTTAGAACTAGACATGCATATTTAAGGACAATAGAATCTTAACAACGGATTAATGTTAATGTAACTTCGGAATGTGCACTGCAATTAGGATTTCTGACATACTGCATACTGTGCTATTTTTGATTGCCGCCTTACGGTGCCTTCGTCGAACATAAATCTCTTGGGACTACAGTAGAACCCGATAATCCGAACCCCGCAAATCCGAAATTTCGGATAATCCGAACAGAATCTATGAAGCAGGAAAAAATTTAAATCTCACTTGCAATGTACATGAAGTACAGTATTTAATCAGGATTTGTACAGGAAGTACAGCACTGTACATATTGTTAAAGTAACAGTTTTTAGGCTAGTATTTAGCGAAATGCAACATATTTACTCTTTATTGTAGGCTATTGATAACAGAAGCCAACGGAAAAGTGGGCAACACTCCGGCGTACTGGAGATACTGCTACTGTTCACGTGATCAGCTATTGTCTTTTCATAGTGCAAGCAATCGCTGTGCTGTCCTTTCCTCACCCCCACAAGGTCAAACAACCCTCATTCTTCTGTTTCACCATTACACTACGTTGACAAGTGGGAGCTAATACCATAGCTGTAACTGTGTACTGTATAGGCCTACTATGTAGACTACTAAATTTTTTTTTGGATAGTTCCGAACATTTCCGAATCCGAACAGACAAGAGCCCCAATTAGTTTGGATTTCCGGGGTTCTACTGTATTTATAAGTAATTAATGTATAAGATGCAGTTTCATATAGAACTTAACGTGTACTGCGTATTATTAACTTCAACAATAAAGCCATACACCTGACTAAGTGATAAAAAAATTATTTGATACAAACGGCCTCATCAAGTGATATGAACAAATAAAGCGAAGGCCAATTTATAAAAAATATTTTAAATAGTTGAAAGTGATATGCGCATGCGGCCACGTAACAGGAGTGCTGCAGTGAATTTCATTCCTGGCTAACGAATGGTGCCGTCCATCAATGGTTATCGTTTCTATCCTAAAACCTTCTTCTTTTGTCTTTTTTCTTCTTTCGTCTGCCCTGGATTAACCCATACTCAGTCATTGCTGGCACTGAAAGAATAGCATTATAAGTCCCATAAATAGTCAAAATGTAATAAGTTTCCAAGCATTTTCTAATGAAATTATGGTTTGACCTAGCTAAAATGCGCACATTAAGGAAATCGATGGCATGAGATAATATACTGGCATGTCTGTAAGTAAGATAAGTGTTGTTTCGTGCGTCATACGCCCTACAGTGCTCTGAGACTCGTTCGGTAACGTCCTCAAGGTCTCGCCTACGTAAAGACATTCTTGTTGTAAACATTGGACCCCAATATTTCAAACTTGCCTAGATGAAGTGTCATTGATGGACGGTACCATTCGTTATCCAGCAATGAAATTCACTGCAGCGCTCCTGTGACATGGTCGCATGCGCATATCACTTTCAACTATTTAAAATTTTTTATATAAATTGGCCTTAGTTTTATTTGTTCATATCATCATCATCATCTTCATCATTGTTCCTAGCTGGCGGTTGCTGGGGGTTTTCCACTCAACCAATAAGCTGCTGTGGGTGCCTTTGAACTTTGCAAATGATCTTCCTCCAATCATGGCGGTTTGCGGCTAGGGCTTTGGCTTCATCTATTGATATGTGAAGGCTCTTCAAGTCTTCCTTGATGATTCCAATTCCAAGTTTTCTTTTGGGCACTTCTGTGGGTTTTCCAAATTTCTACAAATATTTTTACTTATATTTGTATCACTTAGTGAGGTGTATGGCTTTATACACCTGCAGTTTCATATTAAGATGTTTGTTTTCCTTAAAGCATAGAATTCTTTCCAAAACAGGAATATTTTTTGGTAGGAATTGATTTTGCTATTCTCTAACAGATACATACAATCAGTTCGTGGTTGTGAAAGTTCACGATTTTTGGCTAATGTAGGTAATCAACAAAATGTCATAGAATTGAGATGCCTCAGCTGTGTCAAAGTGCAATAAAACTGTTAGAAATTATTGTTTCTTTAAAAGAAGGTTCCTCTTTTTCAAATTTTAATTCCGATGACTTACTACATATCTACATATTAGAATTTAGACTTACTTTGAAGTTGCTTTTGATGATTCATCCACAACATCAGTGGAAAACACGGGAAAAACTACATTGGACTGATCCACATTTTTACGACATTGGGGACAGTTATTGGATTTAATGAACCAATCTTGCCAACACTGATTATGATACAAATGACCACATTGTATAGCACTGACATCTCCTCTTTCAAGAGACTCCCAAAAAATTACACACACGAACGACATTAACTGAAAATAAGCAATTAACAATACTTTGATTACGAATCATGAGCTAACGAATCATGATGAATTATTCGAACATTTAGAAAATTTAGAAAATTTGTAAATTTCTTACTATAGTCCGTTCATTATATTTGTGAAGACAATTGATCACAGCTCACCAATCATTATCGTTTTCTATATTCACTAGAGCTATTGCTTGGTCGCGTCTGGAATGTCGTTGTAAGTTACTTCCGGTATTTACATCCTATTTGTTCTTGCCCTACAATGTTTTATTTTTATTAGTTTTGTTGTTTTTTCAATATTAAGAATATTTTTATATATTTATTTATTTTCGATTTCGATTTCATAAAAAGTTTGTTGTCAGTCATCTTTTTCTGTTATCGAAACCGGCTGCTCTCTTTTCTTGCCCGGCGTTTCAAACAATGGGCTAGGCTTAATGGTAAGCGAAGCTTCGGTTTCCTTAACAATATTGAACACTGAATGAGATGAAATTGCTGCTGCTTCAGCCGTTTTACGACAGAAATAAACGACTTGAAATAAAAAATTACATTCCAAATGATTCTCTCGATTGACTCTTCAAAGTTTTGTTGGCACAAACGAATAAAGGTGTGTGTTCAGCAGACGCCATGTTCAGAACGAAAGTACAGGGAATTACTAAATGCTCAATCGTTCACCATATACGGAGTTGTCATGTGTCTTCACAAATTTAATAAAGGACTATATATAATTACGATACTTATAATTAAAATTCACCTACTGCAGCGCTTCTACAAAAAAGACAGCTTCGGACTTTGGTAGGTACACTACTGGTAAGGAGATAATGAGGAAGAGAATTATGCACAAAAATAATTTACCTCCAACTTTCGCCACCAGATGAATACATGGCGCTGGTGTATTCTCTCGCTGCGTGACGATGCCATTTACGCAATGGCTGTGTCATTAAAAGAACAATATCTACTGATGAATTTGTTCTACTAGGAACAGGAGCAGCGTTGCGGCCAAGTGTATTGCGACAATTCCGAAGATTGAGAGGATTACGAAGAGGTCGAAGGACAGAAAATGGTGTCCGTCAAATGATTTTAAAATGTGAAAGAAAAGGCTAGCTAGCCGTAACTCTTGGGCGGAATGGAAACCTATTCCCTAATAGCAAGTTGAAGACATATCTATAGCGATGGAAGAAAATGCTATGCACAAGAAAACATTAGTGCACGTGGTGTTGCACGACGAATAAGACTGCCCTGAAGGTCGTACGACATAGTGCATCCGTACAGAATGTTCAACAACGTCTTCTTGGTTATCCACATCTGCGACGGACATTTGCACTGCAGTTTATTACGACCATTTTCTTACGATTTTTCTAAATTTTAAATTCAATAAACCTTTTTTCCTTTTAGAAAAGTTTACTATAAGCAATTAACAGTTTTTTCCAATTCATTTTATCTTTTTACTAGGCCATTACCCGTATACGGATTGATTGATATAGATATTTGAAGAGGGATATGTTGAGGTGGATGTTTGTTGATATAGATGATAAATGAAGATCATAGCTTGTATACGATATTCTTGGTGACGAATGGGGATGTTTAACGTCTCTGGGTCGAGGCTGGAAAAGTCACGTGATGGAGGTGTGTTACTTCTAAAAATATGGCTAAGATTACCGAAAAAACTCTGTATGTTAAAGATTTCTCAACTTTAAATATATTGAATTATCGGCATATAATTAAGGAGGCGTGTGGAAATAATGTAGATACGTTATTTATAGATGAATTGAATAAATAGATGTAAATATACTTATATTTATTCCTTTCATCTAGAAATAATGTATCTACATTATTACCATACGCCTCTTTAATTGTATGCCGATAATTCAATATATTTAAAGTTGAGAAATCTTTAATATACAGAGATTTTTCGGTAATCTTAGCCATATTTTTGGAAGTAACACACCTACATCACGTGACTTTTGCAGCCTCGACCCAGAGACGTTAAACATCCCCATTGACTGTAACTATTCGAGTGAAGATAACCAAATTCTGACAACTTGTGATTCTAGGCATATAGTTGTGCGTGAGTGAAGACAACGCTATCCAAACAGATCGCAACTTTATTTAGAGTCTGTCCATGTTATTGATAAACATGGCATAAGAATGTCTGATAGGAAATTCCCTTCTTGTGAAAGTAATGGAAGTAGATTATTGCTTGGTTGCATAGACATTCTATGGATGAAAACAAAATCTCCATTGTGAGTTCCTGTTATGATCTCAGCAGTGTCCAAACTTGGGATTGATGTTTTCTAACAACATTATTGAGTTCCAATCTTCAATGACAAAGGACGTTGAGAAATACCACTGAGATTCAAAGAGTTCAGATACTCAGGCGGATAGAGATGCTTGTGTTATGTAATCCTTTTCGAATTACAAATAAACAGACGGGTCGGAAATAAATAAACAATCTTGAGATTCAAAAGAAAGGTTGAATACATTCCTTATTAATGGAGGGAAGGGAAAGAACAGAAGTCAAAAAACTATATAAAGAGTGTTGTAGTCACCATGGCCTAATGAATAAGATGTCTGACTTCGGATCAGAAGGGTGCAGGTTCGGTTCCTGCCGCGGACGATTCATTGTAAAAATTATTTCTATTTTCCAATCTCACAGAAAATTGCGCCGGACAGACGGACAGAAAGACAGACAGACAGAGAAATAAAAGAATTTAGTAATGTAGATTCTATCCGTGTCCATGACATTCGCCTCCAATGAACCCTAGATCGTTTTCGTGAATTTTGATCACTAAAATTTATTCATCCATCGAAACTTCACTTCAACGAATGAAATTCGTTTTATATTTTTCAAAATATTCCTTTTCTCTAAGCGATAACTCAAGCTAAGGATAAATCAAAGACAATGATCACCAAGATTAAAATCAGATCCCGAGATCTCTTGACTTTTTATAGCTGTACTGTTAGGGGGTTGAGTGGCGATGATCAATTGGAGAAATTCTGATTAAGGGTCTTTAAGGTAGGGTTTTCTTTCAATCAGAAGAAACACGGACTTAAAAAAATAATTATTCCTTTAATGGTACTTTTCAGGGTCTTAGTATTGTAAGAACGAATTGTCAAATTTCTGATTAAAATGATTAAATATATATACAGGGTGTTGCAAAATTCGTGTGTAATATTCAAAGCACGTGTAGGGGCATGGCTAAGGATCGATATATTCCTAATGAACCCATGTCCGGAAACGCCGCATTATAAAGAAACGCATTGCAGGCGAGCCCACATATTGATCTGGGGGTGCTATTTTTGTCTGCATAACACCGAAAAACATTGAAACAAACAAAAATAGCACTCCCAGATCAATGTGTGCAAAACATTCGAATGGTGTGGCAAAGGATATGTTCTCTCGGAAAGGCTCACTTTAGGACCACCTAGCACCGTAATGGGACGTTTCCGGACATGGGTTCATTGGAATATAATGATCCTTAGCCACGTGGTTTGAATATTACATACGAATTTTGCAACACCCTGTATATATTTGGTATTTCTGAATTTCGAGTACAATATAAGATATTTGTTAATATTATAATATACAATCGTTTGCTTTAATAATCAATAATTAGTATCAAATAAAAAAATAAATCAGTAAATAAAAAATATAAATGTTGTGTAATAAAGTGGAGAAGCAAGTATTTTTTACTGAATCAGTTTTCACATGATTAAAGGTAAAGATGAAGCTACCTTTTATGAGACCTTTAACAAATACCTTTTGACATCGCAACACGTATTACATCTCACGGTCTTACTTAATCTCGTTGATCATTTTTTTTGTCGATCCGTTTATAATAGATAGACTTTTATGGTTTTTGATGTTTTCTGATAATGCCTTTCAGATGCACTCCAAAGAAACAAATATTACCCCCCCCCCTACCGCCAAATAAAAATGTAATTATCTTATTAAATAAAATACAATAGACATCCTACGGATAAGAAGACCTCCTACAATTAGTTTGATATTAATGAGATGTGACGTAAGGAAAAGTTGTATATTATCCTGTTCAATAATTTCATGAAGTTTATTGTAAAAATGAAATAGATAAACATAAATAAAGTAAAAATTGTTAATTTATATCTCATCATAGATAAAATTAAAATATTAAAAAGGAAATTAATCGGAATTAAATAGCCATTAATCTATATTACTAAAATCTTTTATTTCTCTGTCTGTCTGTCTGTGTGTCTGTCCGGCGCAATTTTCTGAGAGAATGGAAAATAGAAATAATTTTTACAATGAAACATCCGCGACAGGAATCGAACCTGCAACCTTCTGATCCGAAGTCAGATGCCTTATCCATTAGGCCATAGGGACTACAACTCTCTTTATATGGTTTTTTGACTTATATCTCCTTTCCTTTCCCCCATCAATAAGGAATGTATTCAATCTTTTTTTTGAATCTCAAGATTGTTTATTTATTTCACATCAGTCAGTTTATTTGTAATTCGAAACTGACAATTAGAACGATAATTGCCGAAACGTTAAAATATTTTAAATATTCTTACTTAACCAAATCCTACGTGATATTGAAAAATATGTGGGTGTATACGCCAGATGTTGGAGTACAGAGTCAAGAAAGAGAGAAGCACTCTTTTTTTGAGGTGGAATACCGAAAAAATCACCATTTGCAACTCAAAAACCATCAATAAATGTAACTCAAACGTCACTGAAAAGTGACAATTATAATTAAAATGAGAGTCAAAAAAGAATGAAGCGATACTTCTATTAGATAGAATACTGAAAAATCACTATCTGTAACTCAGAAACCATCAATATTTGGACCACAAAAGCCACTGAAAAGTGCCACTTAGAATAAAAAAAGAGACTCAAGAAAGAAAGAAGCAGTATTTCTATTAGATACAATACTGAACAGTATTGTAACTCAGAAACCACTAAAAAATATCATTTGGAATAAAAAAAAAAAGAGTCAAGAAATAAGAAGCAGTATTTCATTAGGTAGAATACTGAAAAATCACTATTTGTAACTCAAAAACCATCACTATTTCTAACTCGAAAACCACTGAAAAGTATCAATAGGAATAAAAAAAAAAGATAGTCAAGAAACAAAGATACACTATTTCTAATAGCTAGAATACTGCTCAGAAGTTAGACGTCTTAGCCATTAGACCACTAGGCCAACATTCTAATCTCTGTAAAAAATAAAAATATATCATAGATATATGATTTACAAGGTGGTTCTAAAAGCAGTCGTAGATTGAGAGAATATAGACATCAAAAATTAAATTAAAAAAAAGCTTTTAAAAAATTTTAGTTTTAGTTTCCTTGATGTAATTTGTGTGTGTGTGTGTGTGTGTGTGAGTGTTTTTTTTTAATAAATAAAAAATTGTTTTCCGTTACATAAGGGAGGCTTCCGGAGCGAAGCGACGGGTAGCCGACTAGTTTTACTTAAGATAAGAAATAATTTATTCACCAAGGAAATAAAATTCAAACTATTCTAAAAATCAATAATCAATAATAATAAAAATCAATAATAATATCTTACTTACTGCTTGTTACTGAGGATGTGAAGGCCTAATCCAAAAAATTACAAAAACACTGTAAATTTTTATCAAGTATAGAATTTCCTATCATTCGGAATTTTTATTTTCCATCCCGTAATACTAATAAATATTCCAAATCGGCCACCAAAGCATTGTATATGGATATTAGTTTTCATAAATGGGATAGAAAACCGAAATTTCCTTTGATTCCAACAATGGTCGGTCTGTCTTCTCATCCATAATGGATATTATGAAGAATTTATCTCGTGAGAATTTTGGAAATAATGGCGTTATAGGCATGACTAGGCAACAAATATTTTGTTCACATTGACAAGCAATGTAATTGTTATTGTTCAAAAATGAACGAAATCTCATCTTACTGCTATGTAAGAGTGTAACAGTATGGCAAAACTAGAATAAAGATTAGTTCTGCAGTACCATAGAAAGTTATTATGAAAAATACTTAGTCAATAACTTATTCATGGTATACAGTGATTTTTTTTCTCAGTTTTAAGAAAATTCTCGATTTACCTGGTACTCTTTTGCTGGACAGCGGAAGAATATGTCGAGGCCGAAATATGAATTTAATATCATTTTCTTACTCTCTCAGTTGTAAGCCTTACTAATTTAGAAGGGAGTAATTGTTACGGCCATGAGGTTTAGTTTTCGTATCCAACAATTTGATATTTCCGAATATCCATCGTTTCAAAAAATCATTCTGAAGGATCGTCCATTTAATGTTTTTTTTTTTCCACCATCTTGTGTTCCAACATAGTTCTACGAAGCGGTGCCAGATAAATCTCTACTTTCTCAAGAAAGAAATCACCGTTATTCGGCGGACACATTCTTAACTGAGTGTTTCAGAACCGTTTCATATGAAAATAACCCCTTGTACTTTTTAATTATCCACTGTCCTGATGTCTGTATAATTACCCACAGTGAGTTCAATAAAATATTAATAAGTTGAGTATCCTTCACTCCAGCCATAATGCACCACTATCGGAAGCTCGTGAATCGGTATAAAGCAAAGTTCATTGATGTTGACGGTGGAAGCTTTTAAAAATTTATTATAAACTGTAACGAACTTGTCTCTTGAATGATAAATATTAGGAACAATACCTAATACCTGTTCCTTATCAGTAATTTTGCAAATGAACAGTCAAAAACTTCTATCTCGGAAACAGTTTGGAATTGGATATAAATTCGTATTAGCTTTTCATTCATAGCATCACCGATTTTCAGATTAATGGCCTGGAATATTTTGTAGTTACCATACTAACTTGAATTGAAGCTTAGGCAAAAATTGAACCTTGTAATAAAACTGAACTATTTTTTTTTTTAAATGAAAATAAAGTAGGAGACTGTTACAATTTAAAATTCATTCAAAGATAAAATTTGTGAAAGGAGACAAGAGATAACTTTCCTGTAAATGCTCTTCTACCTCCTTTCGCCAAGTAGAAATACTGCAAAACAAAAATGTTTATCTCTTATTTTACTGTTTTATCCACTATTTTTCTTAGCTTTTTTCAATTCGAGGTTAATTACAATAGTCAGTCCAGAAAATGTGTATGAATGCCTCCTCTACCAATAACTTAAACTCTGTTCAAGTGCCTGATTCCCCACTTTCACCCAAATAAATTCCTAGGTCAATCCTAAATCGCTAAAACTAGCTCGCTCTAAAACAACAAATTCCAAGTCTTAGTTTAATTTAAAGCATTTAGAGTATTTTAGACTGTGACTTCTGACGCAATAAACTGGATCAATCGCTCTAATGAGCAACTTGTAGCAAAGAATGATAATGAAGAAAAACAAAAAGAAAGAAACGAACAAACAAATAAGTAACTTAGATCTTAGAATAAACAAATAAACTACGTGCAATCATATCGATAAAATTTGGATACGTAGCCTATCTTAGTTCCACAGAGGGCTGGGTAGACCCTAGGACCCTTTGGAGGTGAAAGGAGCGTGGAAGAATCCCTGCTTTCCGCTGAGGCCGGGAATCGAACCCGCTACCTCCAACCCGCAGAAAGCGCCCTGACAACTCGACTACCGGACCCACTTTCTCACATACGTCTTTGCTTAATAGAGGAATTATTCTAGAGGAATTTAATTTTTCTCTTCACTGAAAAGCAAAGGAGTAACATTATTTTTGTTGGCCACAAAAGTCCAAACATTTTTCTGCAGTAAATTAAAACTAATTATAAAATCGTAAACTAGGAAAAAGTCCCTATAGTACAGTGAAAAAAGATCACTATAGTAACACTAGTGGAATACTGGAAAAAGAAATCAGTTAATAAGAGATATTATCTGAAATAAGTACAATTTTAAATGTATTTACAAGTATTTTCAACAGCAATTGCTTTTCTTAAAAAAATTAGAATAAAAATAAATTTGTATTTTTATAAATCTCAGATAAAGTATATATCTTTTTATAATGATTTTTTTCTATATCTATACCATTTATGGGCCCGGTAGCCGAGTGGGTAAGGATGCTTGGCTGCTGGTTGGAGGTGGCGGGTTCGGTTCCCGGCCTCGGCAGAGAGGGGGAATTTTTCCACGCTGCTTTCTCCTCCAAATGGATCCAAGGGTCTACGCAGCCGTCTGTAGAATGGGTACCGGGTTTCTCTCCCAGGAAGTTAAGGCGGGCGGGCGTCGGGCTGACGTCCGGACCTCAATCTTGTCCCGTTGGTCTCGAAATGCTGGAGCCTTACCTCCCGCGCTCCCGTGGACCTGCATGTTAAGCAATCCCATAAACAGGGATTGCTTAACTTATGGGATTGCTTAACTTTTATTCCATTTACACCCATAAAATAATATCATTTATATCCATGTAACAATTTTAGCGCTCCCATGTTACAGTTCACATACGGAACCGCTATTGCTTTTGTGTTGTCTGTCTGTCACACTGTATGTCACACTCTGTAGCGGCTAAACGGTTAGAGATATTAGAATGAAACCTTCGCCTTTGTATTCAGCATCAAAAAGTAGGTGACCATGTAAAAAAAAATCAAATCTGTGGGACCACTCCTTGACCCCCCAAATTAACTTTTTCCATAGCAGTGATAATAGTAATGATAACAATTAACACAGTAATAATACTGATGCTTCATACATAACATTACTAACAATTGCCAACAGGACTCATTGTTAATATTTCCCAACGTATTGTTTCATAGCCGCGCTGGTGTGGTCGAGCGGTCTCAGGCGTCGGTCTGTTGTGAGATCAATGTGCCAGCGCCCGGGTTCAAATCCCGGTAGCGAGCATGGATGTTTCAAAAATTTCCTTTCCTGTGTTGTAGCCTCTTCTTCACTTTCTCTTCGGTCTGACGTCATTCCTTAATGGCGTCCTGGGGAAGGCCACGGAAAACCACCCCAGTATCTTTCCCTTGTAATTCTAGGGAGTCTGCTAGGGGTTCGCCGTCTTGGGAACACTAGCGCTCCCTGGAGCACGGATGCTTCGGCAACGAAGCTCGCACTTCGGTGCGAACCGACCACACACACACATTGTTTCATAAATTCTTTAACAGATCCAAATTATGCACTAAGCAATAGCGGCCACAGGGTTACAGCTTGCCTGTAAAACATAAAGGAACGGTCTTGCATTTACACTCTCTTGCTTATAATTATTTTGTTTATACAATTGTGCGTATTATGGGACCGCTATGCTTTTAGACACTGTCTAAAAGCCTTAATTACCTTTCTTTTATATTCATATAGACCAGCGATTCTCAAACGGTGTACCGCGAGAAAAAACAAAAACAAAAAGTATTTTTATTGAAACGGAAAAATAAGAGAAAAATAAAGTAAACATTTTCAGCAATGTTTATTGACACAAGAGTAACATGTAAATTGTTAGTAATACAAACTGGAAAGGTTAAAATTGAAGAGTCAGTATTTAGTAATTTCCTAATTCAATGAGCGAATGTTATACATAATCAAATATAATTCATGTGCAAATTTTACTAGTGTTTTCCTAGGGTTCTACTGAACCCTTTGAGAATTTACTGAACGCGGTAAGACAGCGAAAAAGTTTTGATAGGCGTGCCATATTAGGAACGACGTTTAGTGTGCCACCATATTTTTCCAAATATGTGTTCCGTGAAGCAAAAAAGATTAAGAAGCACTGATATAGACTGACTTAAAAATATCTGTAGCACCTCTTGATATGAGTTCCTAATGGATTCTAATGTAATGAGATTTAAATAAAAAACAAATAAAGAAAAATAGTTTTGTGGAATACCATTTGCCAATGTTTTATTATAAAAGTATTAAATACAATATACACAGTGTAGTTTGCGACAAGTCAGCTCTAGAGAATTTTAGATCTGTGACGATAGTCTATCATAGTTCATTTATTTTATAATCGGAATCAGCAGAGAAAATACACCTTTTACGCCGAAATCTGATCCCTTACGTTCGCCTGCAAATCATGACGTCAAACAAAGAAATGACGTCCCTGTAATACCGGTCAGTAGGTCTTACGGAAGTTACGCGAGAGAAGACATTACACAGCTAAACCTATAATTCGATAACTGTAGAAAATACAAAAAAACAGAATACTTCCGTTATAAGATTCAGTTTTGAATTTCAGCAATAGATGTCGTTATTGTTAGCAATAGATGCACTGGAAACATCAATCCATAAGTAAATTACTTTACAAGTTTTTCTGTCATGAATTGAACTGTACGTATACAATGACAAATGACATGTTATACCACATGGCGCAAGCAGTAGTTCAACTTATTATTCCTTCTAAACGGGAAATTCACCTCACAACTTCCTAGAAAAACTAAATAATCGTTCGAACTTAATTTTTGAGTATATATTCAATACGTCAACGCTGCAACAGCATAGGAATATGTATTCAATGTTATAAAAGATTAAATATTATCTTGAAGGTGACTACAACCATGGCGATGCGATTTGCAATGTGGATCTTCTTATCTACATAAATTAAAGGGTCTAAAATTTGTTTTTGACGGATTGCATGGACCTGTATTATATGGACTCGTTAATTTAATGCAACTGTACAATATGGTCGTCTTTATACTCTTATCGATTAAGGAAAGAAAACAAACAAACAAAAAAGGAATGTAGTGTGTAGTGAGAAAAAAAAACAAAAACGAGTGAAACCGAAAGAACAGGAAAAGAAAAGAGTGAGAAAGGATTAACTTTTCGATTTTTCTTTTATCATTATTCATTTATTTATTCTATTGATTTACTTCCATCCTTAAATTTAAAGAATAATATCACAATCAGAACATGCTCAAAGTTCTTCAGATAGGATTACCAGCATTTCTCTTTTGTTTGTTCGAATATTTGTTTCTCTTTTTTCCTATCATAACGTCCTCTATTTGCTCTCTTCATTTTTCAATAATGTAATCTCAAACTTTTTATTGTAAAATATGTTAATAAAGACGAAATAAAATTTCCTCAAACTTTGCTTAGATATTTATAATTTTTTTCTAAATACTGAAAATATATCAATATTATTTTTCAACATCTGAAGATATTGGAAATGAGAGAATTACAAAAATATATATCACGCAAAAAAATTTACGATGAATTTAATAATATTATTAAATTCTTGTCAGATATTATTAATTCAAAAAAGTTTAGGACATATGTAACCGATGATTAAAAAATTAATGTACTGTATGTGTACAGTCTTTATTATCAGTCTTTACTATAATTTGAAAAATGTTTATAAAATGTTAATTACAATTAATACCAATAAACGCTTTCTTCTTTCTCAGATTGCTGTATAATTATTTCTATTACCATTAATAGATATTGGTTGTGGAGAAGCAGAGAAGAGCAGACATCCAATCGTCGTGTTTCGTGCTATTCTGTCAACTCATGTGAGACCTATCTATCCTTCTTCTTGATTTTGTGTGTAGCAGTCAAGTATCGAGAAATTGCTGCATAATGTACTCAAGTTTCTCAGCAAGTTCTTGAACTGTTTGACGATTATCGGATTCGATTAAATCCTTCAGTTTCGCATCGTCGATATATATCTCTGGTCTACCACGAGGTTCATTTGAGAGGCTCATATCGCCGGATCGGATTTTCCCAACCAACGTTGTGTCATGCGTTCATTCACTGTGCTTTCCTCAAACACGTATTGTTGCTAACTGCTTCTGCTGCACGGTATTCCAGTTTAAACTCATATAGGAAAATGATACGAAGTTGACTCGAGTCCATTGTCAGACTTCCACCGTCGACTTCACTTGAAACTGATATCTCAAGCTAAATGACCCATTGTTCTAAAAACAGCAGGTTTATTGCGTTAAATATTCTTATCTTGCGACGTTATAAACCCTCAAAAATAAGGGTAACGGTAAGAGGTTGCAAAATTGACTTTTTTATCTGCAACAACCTGATACATGTAAAGTTGAGAACCATTACTCATTGTAACACTAAAGTACGTACGTAAATACTAAAGTACGTACTCAATGACGTACGCTAATCTTCCCTGAAGATAATTATTAAGATCGCATTAATATTACAAAAAAAAGTTACACAACGATCTGATAATCTCCCTGAGAAAATCTTTATCAAACTATTCAACAACGTGTTAATCCTTTAAAACAATAGTTTTCAATAAATTAATAAAACAATATACAAATCTAGACTAAAAAGAAATAACTTGAATTTACCAAAACGGAAGACATATGACTGAAGTTAGCAAAAATATATCAAATTAGCAACAAATTCACTTCTTTATTTAAACTACCATACCTTCTATTCCAGTAACCTTGTCGCCTGAAAGGGGGGGGGGGTACCGTGCATCAGATCCGGTAGTTCTGAAATTTTGTTGAGTTGTTTATGATGTTATCCCAATGTAAGATCCAAGTTTTCGACCTCGAGCGCCGAACGCAACCTTCGCAAAAATCCAAAAAACCGCGAATTTTTTCGACCCTTCTTCAGGATTTAGCGATTTTAACCCCGAAGAACTATTGTTGTGATAATAATGACTTAGTACGTTTTTAAAGGAGTACGTTTCAAAATTTCCTACAGTTTGAGACCAGAACCATGTATATGAACCTAATAGTTTCCGAAATACAACATTTCAAAATTTAGTGAGTTTTGTGAACTGGGCAATTGTTAGCGATAATGTGATGTTCTGTGGGAATTTCGACCTTGTAGGCTGATGTTCCTCAGAAAAGCAATCAAATACGTTATAAAAAAACACAAAGTAAATGAAATAATGATCCTTAAAACCTAATGCTTGCATTTGACAGTAATAATAAAAAACAGAAGACAAATAAGAACAAATTGCTCTCTTGGAAGGACCCGGTTGTGCATCGGCGGTTTCTCCACTGGGAACGTCTGCAGTTGAAACATCGATGTCTTCCCAAAATACAGTCTCCAGCATTTTGAAATCTGGCAAATCGTCGCTTTTTGGGGAGTGCAAAACAACCTCTAGTGCGATATCCGGCACACAGTCGCATGAGATCCCGCTGCAGTGGCAGAAGACGAAAGAACACTACAGCCCTGGCTTCCTACAGCTGCACAAGTTCGCACAATCCCTCGTACAGCCGCACGCAATCCTCCGCAAGAGGTGTTGTGGAGCTGCGTCTCTGGTCATCAGTTTGAGAAACTGGCAGAGTCCTTTTCGAGGTCAGTCTTTTTAGTGCATTTCGAACATTACCAATTTCCCTTGGCCGAAAACGCAGGATGTCGAATCACACCCACTGAAGGCGTGGATGAAACGGAAATGCTCCTGGTTTAATGTGTACTTTGATGAGGTGATGCTGGAATAGACGACATCTGTAGCTTTGTTTCTTCCACACTTCTTGAAACATATCTCACGTTGGTCTGAGATCACAGTGAGCATTATCAACAAGTCGATGTCCTCGCCAGCGACTAACACTACATTATATGAAGAGGCAAGAGTGACAACTGTAGTGATGATGAGCCTGTCAGCATCTTCCTCTGCCTGTAGTACTCGAATGTTATGGTTTTGCATTTTCGTTTTCAGCAGGTGGAATTTTGTTTTTTGACGATTGATTCGAAATTCTCTTGTGAAGCTGCCACTTTTATCGACACCACCGCTGCACCTGCTGGATAGCAGCAGCAGAGGAGCGGTAATAGTTCCTATGTATGGTGGCAACCCCGACATCCAGAGCCTTAATGAGCTGCAGTAGAACCTATTTGCGAGGGCTGCGGCAAAAACGAGCTTCAATCACGCAAGATTACCTCCTACAAGAGCCCAGGTCGATTTCACTCCTTCCGCACCCACCATCAGATACAATTCCTTCTTATATACAAGTATACACTTACTTTTTTATATACACGTTATTTATAAACATCTTTCATCATTTTCTCCTCAACTATACATGTCCAATTCAGTTACAGGTGCAGAAATGACTGGGAGCCAAACTTAAACCTCTCGACTGCGGGTGGATATCCACCTCACAAGGCCTCAGCCCCAAACTGATGACCAGAGACGCAGCTCCACAACACATCGAAATTCCCTACATCGAAATTTGTCTCCTTTAAAAACGTACCAAGTCATTATTATCAAAACAATAGTCCTTCCGGGTTAAAACCGCCAAATCCCGAAGAAGAATCGAAAAAATTCGCGGTTTTTTTTTATTTTTGCCAAGTTTGCGTTCGGCGCTCGAGGTCGAAAACTTGGATCTTACATTGGGTTAACATCATAAACAACTCCGCAGAATTTCAGAACTATCCGATCAGACGCACGATCTGTTGTACAAATTTTGAGGGATAAATTTCTCTGCTTACGATATTAAGAGGCACTGTCTTTAAATAGATAATAGAAAACGTTCGCTAGATTTTAACACTTTCATTCTGACACAATAAAAAGGGTAGTGGAATTTTCCCACGAATTCCTCTTTTTACATATTATCAATGATTTTTTATTGTTAAACTAAGTTTTTGTCTACGAAAAATAAAAAAATAATGTATAATGGAATTAATTCTAACAGCCTATAATATTAGAATAATGAATATTGAAATAACTTTTTCCCTACATTGGAATTGTCATTCTAAGAAAATACATAACAGCTTAGAAACCTTGTTTCCTGCCTGAGGATGAACATTATTCGGTTGTTTTTAAATCCATTCTTAATATCTGGAATTAAAGTTGGGGAGGAAGAGCATTCTGCTATGTCTAAAACAAACAAAGTAGGGATAGCGATTTGTAAACCAATCACAATGCTTCGCAACGGCTTCTGATACGTAATTTATGTTGAATTATTGCTTTAATTTCCTTATTATTATAAATGTGATTGCTGCAAATGCAAAAGGTGGAATTATTGCGTTTGTGATTGTTGTGATTGTTGCTGAGCTGTATTATAGTTGTGATTGTTGTGAATTCAAAAGGTGCAATTGCTGTGATTGTTGCGATTGTTGTGATTGTTTTGCTTAATGATAATTTAATGAGATTTTAATGATACTTGTGCACAGACGGACGGACAAAGCGGGATTAGAAGGATATGATTTTTTTAGAATTTCAAATTTATGATTATTTTTTGAATATCAAATTCAGGATTAGAAGGCTTCCTCTCGGAAGCTTAAAAATACAATAAAACAAGGTAGGGAAAGCGATTAGTAAACCAATCACAATGCTGCGCAAAGTCTTCTGATAAGAAAATATAATTGATATTGATTTAATTTACTTATTATTATAAATGTGATTGTTGCGAATGCAAAAGGCGCAATTTTTGCGATTATTGTGCTTGTTGTAGAGCTGTATTATCAATGTGATTGTTTTGATTGTTGTGCTTTGCATTATGGGATACTTGTCCACAGACAAAATGGGATTATAAGTATTCTGATCCTTATCAGAAGACTAAAAGTACAAGGGCGTAGTAATTGGTGATTCTAATTTAAAAAGTATAAATAATTTTTTTTTTCTGCAAGATTCTCAACTTAGAGCTGTGGAATGTACAGTATTTTGAAATTGGAGAGCAACAGTGTCTTAACTCTCCGCTATGAGCGCCACTGTCTGAAGCACGTGAATCGGTGTGAAACAAAGTGACTGTTGACTTACGACGATAGAATATTTGAAAAATTTTAGAAACTAACAAATTTGTCACTTGAATATTAAAAATTAGACATAATAATACGGGAATACGATATGTGTGACAAGCGTTTACACTCGAAGTGGATTCATTAACTATGTTCTACATTCATGATAAACAGAAATAAAATAAAAGATTTCTTTTACTCTCCATCTACTGTATTATTACATTCACAATTGAAAATATTCAGAATGAAAGATTTATTCGTTTAATTTATTATACAAAAATTTTCATGACCTTTTTATGTAACAATTTACTGTTCCAAACAAAGATATCATTACATCACCAAAACTCAAGTAAGTTCCTCTGAAAAATTACAAACTTTACACAATATTTCCATGAGAAATTAGGCATCACAAAGTTTTAAATTATATAAACTTTCAAGCTAAGGTTAACAGATATACGTTCAGAAGGCAATGAAGGCAAAGAAGGTAAAAGCAATGAAGGTCAAGTAGGCAATGAAGGTAAAGGCAATGAAGCCAATGAAGGGACGTTCTGAAGGCAATGAAGATAAAGAAGGCAATGAAGGTAATGAATGTAAGGAAGGCAATGAAGGTAAAGAAGTTAAAGAAGGTAAAGAAGGCAATGAATGTAAAGAAAGTAATGAAGGCAATGAAGGTAAAGAAGGCAATGAAGGTAAAGAAGGCAATGAAGGAAAAGAAGGCAATTAAGGAAAAGAAGGCAATTAAGGTAAAGAAGTTAAAGAAGGTAAAGAAGGCAATGATGGTAAAGAAGGCAATGAAGGAAAAGAAGGCAATTAAGGTAAAGAAGTTAAAGAAGGCAATTAAGGTAA